>PVLA01015014.1:0-27486 GCA_004027455.1 Hydrochoerus hydrochaeris | reverse complement strand
TCTATCCAGCTCTGAACATATCAATACATGGAAATGGGGGCCAGGTTTAGCCAAAATGGAGATAACTGCTCTTCTTCCAAAAAGAGTCATCCAGGTTGTCCTCCAGTTTTCTATGTAGAGTATCCCACCATCTGCAAATAATGATAATTTAAATTCTTTCTCTCCCATCTTTATTCCTTTTATTTCTTTCTTTTCTCTCATTGCTCTGGCTGATGTTTCCAGAATTATATTGAATAGAAGTGGTGTTAATTTACATCCTTGCCTTGTTTCTGATTTTAGAGTGAAAACGATCACTTTTCGGCCATTTATCATTATGTTGGCCATTAGTATGTAATAGATGGCTTTTATCAAATGGAGAAAAAGATAATCTGTTCCAATTTTGTGTAGGGATTTTATCATGAATGGGTGTTGGATTTATCAAATGCTTTTTCTGCATCTGTTGAGGTGATCATTTATTGATTTGGATATGTTGAATCATCTCTGCATCCCTGTGATGAATCTTACTAGATCACAGTGAATAATCTTCTTGATGATTTGGTGCATTCTGCATTCCAGTATCTTATTTAGGATTTTTATGCCAACATTCATTAGGGAGATTGATTTATAGTTCTCTTTTTTTGTTTAAAAGCAGTTTCTCTTGCTTCCAGGAATAACTTCAGGAGTATTTCCTTTCACTTACATAAGAGTTTAAGGAATAATGGCATCAGATCTTTAAATTTCTTGTAAAATTCAGCTTGCTTTACTTTGTTGGCAAATTTTTAATTACATTTTCTGTTTCATCGAGTCATATTGGGTTATTTAGAATTTTCATATTTTTCTGATTCAAGTTTAGTAATTCATATGTATTTAAAAATCTGTCCTTTTCTTCTGGGTTTTCTATCTATTAGAGTACAGGTTCTCAAAATAGGTATTGGTTATCTAGATTTCTCCAGGATCTGTTTTGATTTTAATCTTTTTGTCCATAATTGCTTGTATTTGAGGTTTTCTTTTTTTAGAGGTATCCTTTTTTTGGATAAGATCATAAGATTTATCAATTGTATTTAATCTTTTAAAGAATCAACTCTTTGATTCCTCGATTCTTTGTATTGTTTTCTTAGTCTTGATTCCACTAATTTTTGCTCTGATCCTTATAATTACCTCTCTTGTACAAGCTTTATGCTTAACTGATGCTTCATTTTCTAGTAGTTTAAGATTTTTTATTTCAGCTCACTCTGTTTTTCTGATACAAGAATTTATTGTTGTATATTTGTCTCTTAGGACTGCATTCATGGTGTCTCATAAATTCTGGTAGGTTGTATTGCCATTATTGAGGGATTTTTCCCATGTGCGAGTTAACATGACACTAGAGAGTGCCTCACTTCAGCACTGCCTTGGCTTTCTTCTGGTGAACTCAAAAGTCAAACTTCCTGCTTTTCATGCATGCCAACATTCCTCCAATCAGCTGTCCATACATCTTTCTGCTGGTGTCTTCAACTCCACCCCGTCAAAACCAAATAAAAGCATGTTTTGTTTTGTTTTCTCTGTTTCTTTCCAGAGGGTGCTTGTGTCTCTTCGGCAATTATCAGTTAATTGGAGATACTTTTTAATTTCTTGTCGAATTGCATCTGTGCCCTCTTAATTGTTCAGGATGGTGTTATTTAATTTCTATACTTTATGGAATTTTTTATGGTTTCTTTTTCCATTAACTTGCAATTTCTTTGCAGTATGTTCTCACAATTTATGGGATAATTTTACTTTCTTTGCATTTACTTAAGCATGTTTTATGGGATAATGTGTGATCTGTTTTGTCAACTGTCCTATGCATATCTGAGAAAGTGTATTCTGATGTTGTGGGGTGAAACACTCTGTAGACATCTACTAAGTCCATTTGTTCACAGATTTGCTTTGGTTCTGATATTTCTTTGTTGATTTCTTGACTAGTTGATTTGTCTATTTGTGCCAGTGGAATATTGTGTTCCCCCATTAGAACTATGTTAGTGCTAGTTTGATTTTCTGTATCCATTAATATTTGTTTTTGTTGATTGTATCAGTATTTGATTCATACATTTTTTATTGTTCTCGCTCCTTTTAGTTGTCTCTTAACTAGTACGTAGTGACTTTCTTTGTCTTTTGATCAGTTTTGGTTTGAAGTTCACATTGTTTGCAGTTAGAATAGCTACCCTGGCCTTTTTTTGTTTGTGTTGCATGGAGTATTCTTGACCCTTTTAACTTTTAGTCTATGAACTTGTTTTTACTAAAATGTGTTTCTTGTATTCATCATATTGTTGTATCTTACGGCTTGATACATTATTGCAGTCTGTTTCTTTTGATTGGTGAACTGCAACCATTTACCTTGATGGTTATAACTGATTTCTGTTGGCTTTTCCTTGCCATATAATTTTCCTATTGTAAGGTGTCCTGTATTTCCTTTCTTTTTAATTGCTTGCCTTGCCTTGTGGCTTCTTTCTATTGGTGTTGTTGGAAGTGTGATCTTCTGTGGTGAACTGAAAAATGATAGTCAATTTAAACACCAGCTGAACTGAATCAGCGTGGTGCTGAATGTTGATTCTACTAAGGATTGTTGCCAGCCTAAAAATGAAACCTGCAGAGGAAGAGAAATAGATTTGTTTGGAGGTGTTGCTTCTTTTGGAGCTGTTGATTTTCCTGGAGGAACTTGTCACAGTAGCTTCCATGATACGAGATTGGCTATTATCATCCAAGGAACTTAGGACCACGTTGCTGGGAGTGGCTGTGGTTTGGCTTGGAAGAACTCTGGTCTGTACTTTGAGCATTGCTTCTTGGCTTAGTAGGGGATGATGTGTGCTACTCAACCTCCAGGGGAAGCTTGTCATGCTGGCTTCCTGATAGGTTCCTGGCTTTTCTCATCATTGGAGGAGCTTAGGACCTTGTTGTCCCTGAAGATGGCTGTAGTACTTTAGTGGGGAGCCCTCATTATTTTGAGTGTTGCTTCTTGTCTTCAGTGCAGAACCCTCAAGTTGCTACCACAGATCCTTTTCCCTACTGGCATAGACTTTCTAGCTTCCACTGCTGATTTTTGGGCCTTCCCAGCACAGATCCATGAAACGCACTTGCATGAGTCATTGCCGTGGGCTCTAGGCCTCCAGTTGGATTCATGGGGACATTGTCATGGGCTCTAAGTCTTCAGCTGGTCTCATGCAGGGCATTGCTATGGGATCCAAGCCATATCTTGGATTCTCTAGGTCTTTAGTTTGTGGACATGTTTCCTGTACTTTCTTTGTATTTGATTTCTTCAGTGACCATTATAAATAATATTAAAAAGTATGTGTCCTGAATTGTAATCATTTTCCTTGCAATCCTCTGACTACAACATCTTCTTTACCATTTTCTAGAATATACTTTGGATCAAATATCTGGTTGGAGAGCTGGTTTGGTGGTAATGAATCTCCTCATTTGCTGTTTTTGTTTTAAATTTTTTTTATTTTAAAGAGAAAAAAACAAAAGAGGACAGATCTAAACAGATCAGAATAGAACAATGTAATCAACACAGCACTTCACAGCAAGACAGTTTGATATTAACAGGAGCTATCATAATGTCTCTTTCTTTGAAATAGTTGAGCTTAGCTTTACACACAATAATGTCAAACATAACAAAATAGAATAAAACCACTCAAGAGAATGACAGTATTGGAAGGCATTCTGAACCAAATAACCGAAGATGGAAGATAGCTACTATATTATCTCATTTTCCATAACAAATTTGTTTATACTATCATACATTTTAAAATGCAATAAGACACAACATGATAGAACCAATGGTAAAAACAAGAGCATGGTAGGACTTCACAGCAAGATGATATCAAATCAACAATGGCTGCCATATTGTCTTTTCTTCAAAGTAAGTATTCATACCATCACATATATTAACATAAAAAAACCAGAATAAAACCATTCCAACCAATGAATGAAAACATAAGACTTCAAAGCAATATAATGGTGAACTATGATTACCATAAAATCTTCTGTACTCTTACCATTTCTTACACTAGGAAGACTATATGGTATTTATACATGTGAGTTTCATTTATTTCACTTATGAGTATGGATTCAAATTGCATCCATTTATTTATAAATATCTCAATGTGATCATTCTTTATAGCTGAGTAGTACTCCATTGCATAAAAGTAACAGAATTTTTTTATCCATTCCTCAGTTGATGGGCACTTAGGTTGTTTCCAAGATCTGGCTATTACAAATTGTGCCAGTGTAAACATGGGTGCACATATATCACTGTGGTAAGATATTTTCAGTTCTTCTGGGAATGTGCCTAAGAATGGAATAGCTGGGTCAAATGGGACCTCCAACCCCAGCTTTCTGAGGAATCTCCAGATTGACCTCCACAGTGGATGCAACAGTCTATACTCCCAGCAACAGTGCAGAAGAGTTCCTTTTTCCACACAGCCTCTCCAGCATTTGTTTTTGATAGTTTTGTAGATCCTGGCCATTCTTTCTGGAGTAAGATGGAATCTCATTGTGGTTTTAATTTGCATTTCTCTAATGACCAATGATGATGAACATTTTTTCATGTATTGATTTGCCATTCATATTTCTTCCTCTGAGAACTGTGTGTTCATCTTGGATGCCCATTTTTGGATTGGGTCTTTGAATTTCGGGGGTCTGGTTTATTTTAATTCTTTGTAAGGTCTAGACAGAAGTCTTTTGTCTGAGGGACAGTTCGCTAAGATATTTTCCCAGTTTGTAGGTTTTCTTTTCACTCTGCTGGAGATTTATATTGAAATGCAAAAAATCTTTAATAAGACGTGATCCCAGTTATTGATTCTGGGAAGTATTTCCCATGCATTTTGGTTCATGTTCATGAATTCTCTACCTACCCCTATGTCTTCAAGATTTTACGTGCTTTGTCTTCCAACATATTTAGTGTTTTTCTTTTAATATTTAGATCTTTGATCCATTTAGATTTTATTTTAGTGCATAGTGATTGGCATTGGGTCTAGTTTTAGTTTTCAAGATAATGATAGCCAGTTTTTCCAGCCCCATTGATTAAAAGACACTATCATTCTTCCAGTGAACATGATGGGCCCGTTTATCCAAGATAAAGTGGCTGAATGTGTTCATAGTTGTATATTCTATTCTATTGATCTATTCTATTGATCTTCAGGTCTGTTTTTATTTCAGTACCATGTTGATTTTATTATTGTAGCTTTATAGTATAACTTCAAGTCTGGGATTGTGATGCCTCCTGCCTTGCCTTTGCTGCTTAGAATTGCCTCTGCTATTCTAGGTCTCTTCTGGCTTCAGATGAATTTTAGGAGTGATTTCTCTAGAACTATGAGGTATGTTAGTGGTATTTTGGGATTACATTGAATCTGTATAACAATTTTGGGAGAATGGCAATTTTTACAATATTTATTCTTCCTAACCATGAACAAGGGATGTCTTTTCATTTTCTGAGGTCCTCTTTGATTTCTTTTTTCAGGGTGTTATAATTTTCCCTGTGTAGCTGTTTTACTTCTTTCATTAGATTATTTCCAAAGTATTTCATTTTTTTTGGACGCTAGTGTGAAGGGTGTGGCTTCTCTTATTTCTCTCTCGGTGATTTTGTTGCTAGTGTATAAGAATGCTATTAATTTTTGAGTATTGACTTTGTAACCAGCTACATTGCTGAATTTATTTATTATATCTAGGAGTCTTTCAACAGAGGTTTGGGGGTCTTCTATGTAGAGTATCATGTCATCTGCAAATAATGAAAATATAACTTCAACTTTTCCTCTCTTTACTCCTTTTATTTCTCTCTCTTGTCTAATTACTCTGGCTGGTATTTCCAGTACTATGTTGAACTGGAGCAGTGATAAGGGACATCCTTGTCTTGTGCCTGATTTCAAGGTAAAGGCTGTCAGTTTTGAGCCATTTAATAACACTGGCTCTTGGTTTGTTGTAGATGGCCTTTATGATATTGAAGTAAAGACCATCTATTCCAATTCTCTGTAATGTTCTTATCATGAATGGTTGTTGGATATTATCAAAAGCTTTTTCTGCACCAATAAATATGATCATGTGTTTCTTACTTTTGGCCCTATTGATATGGTGGATTACATATATTGATTTACGTATGTTGAACCATCCCTGCATGCCTGGGATGAATCCCACTTGCTCCTGGTGTATAATCTACTTGATGATTTGCTGCATCCTATTTGCCAATATTTTATTGAGGATTTTTGCATGCCTGTTCATTAGGGAGATTGGCGTATAGTTCTCTTTTTGTGATAGAGTGATATTTGCTTCCAGGTTTTGGTGATAGAGTGATATTTGCTTCCAGGAATGACTTAGGCAGAATTGCTTCCCTTTCCATTTCATTGAACAGTTTAAGGAGTGTTGGCATTAAGTCTTCTTTGTATTTCTTGTAGAATTCCGCAGTGAATCCATCTGGGCCTGGGCTCTTATTTGTTGGTACGGACTTGATTACATTTTCAGTTTCATTCATAGAAATTGGGTTATTCAACAGTTTTACATCTTCTTGATCCAGCTTAGGTGGTTCATATGTTTTTAGGATTCTGTCCATTTCTTTTCTATTATCACACATATGAGAGTAGAGGTTTTCAAAATAGTTGTTGATGATCTTCTGTATTTCCACAGGGTCGGTAGTGACTTCTCCTTTTTCATTCTGTATTGCATGAATTTGAGTCTTTTCTTTCCTTTTTTTAATTAGGTTGGTTAGGGGCTTGTCAATTTTATTTATTCTTTCAAAGAACCAACTCATTCATTGATTCTTTGAATTGTTTTCTTAGTCTGTATTGCATTAATTTCTGCTCTGATCTTTATAATTTCCTTCCTTCTTTCGGCTTTGGGCTTGGCTTGCTCTTCTTTTTCTAGATGTTTCAGGAGTAATGTCAGATTGCTTATTCGTGTTCATTCTGTTTTCATTATGTGGGGACTCAGTGCAATAAATTTTCCTCTGAGGACTGCTTTCTTTGCATTCCACAGGTTCCGGTAATTTGTATTTGTATTTTGGTTTGGTTGTAGATATTTTTTAATTTCTTCTTTAGTTTCCTCTGTGACCCACTGATTGCTCAAGAGTGTATTATTTAATGTCCATGTTTTTGTGGGTTTTTGCAGTTATGTTTATCATTAATTTCCAGTTTCATGGTGCTATGATCTGATAACATGCATGGGATAATTTCAATTCTTTTGCATCTACTTAAATATGTTCTGTGGGTGTATGGCCTATTTTAGAGAATGTCCCATGTACTTCTGAGAAGAACCTATATTCTGATGTTGTTGGATGGAACACTCTGTATATGTCTATCAAATCCATTTGTTCACAGGTGTGATTTAGTTCTGTTATTTCTTTGCTGATTTTCTGTCTAGTTGATCTATCCCTTTGTGTCAATGATGTGTTAAGGTCTCCTGTTATAATTGTGTTATTGCCTATTTGATTTTTCATTTCTGTTAATATTAGCTTTGTGTAGCTGGGTGCTCTGGAATTCGGTGCATACATATTTAAGATTGTTATCTGTTTGTCTTGCAGTTTTCCCCCAAGTAGTATGTAGTGACCTTCTTTATCTCTTCGGAACTTTCTTGGTTTGAATTTCACATGTTATGCAACAGAAAAGCTATCCCGCTTTTTTTTTTTTTTTGAGTTTGTATAGCATGGAGTATTGTTTTCCATCCTTTGACTTTCAGTCTATAAGTTTCCTTTTGAGTTAGATGGGTTTCTTGTAGACATCATATGGTTGCATGTTGTTTCTTGATCCATTCTGCCAGTCTGTTTCTTTTAATTGGTGAATTGAGGCCATTTAAATTAATGGTTATAACTGTCATGTATTCGTTTGTTGTTGACATGTTATCATTCTGATGTTGTATCTTAACATTCCATTCTTTTTAATTCCCTTTCTTGCTTAGTGGTTTTTTCCTATGTGTATCTAGAATGTCTTTCAGTATTCTTTGTAGGGTTGGTTGATAACCGTGAAGTCCTTCAGCTGTTCTTTTCATGGAAGTATCTTATTTCTCCATCAATACTGGAGGACAGTTTTTCAGGGTACATCAGTCTGGGTTGGAAGTCGTTTTCGCTTGGGATCTGAAACACTTCACTCCATGCTCTTTTTGACTTCATTGTTTGTGTTGAGAAGTCTGCTGTGAATTTCATAGGTTTTCCTTTATAGGTGATCTGTTTTTTCTCTCTAACAGCTTTTGATATTCATTTACTATTTTTCAATAACAACTTATTTCTTCATTAATTCTGAAAGATATTTTTGCAGGGTGCATCAATCTGAGTTGGAGGTTGTTTTGTTTTGCAGCTTGAGATACTTCACTCCAAGCTGTCCTTGATTTAAGGTTTTTTGTTGAGAAATCTGATATAATTCTAATTGATTTTTCTTTATCCATGATTAGTTCCTTTTGTCTAACTACTTTTAATATTTTGTTCTTATGCTGAATTTCTGAAATCTTGTTTTTTTATATGCCTTGGTGTAGATTTATTTTGATCATGGCTAACTAGGGTTCTATGTGCCTTGATTGTTTTTTTATGAAATCCTTTGTCCATGTTTGAGACATTTTCTGCCACTACTTCTGTAAAGAGTTTTTTATACTAGCATTTACACTTTGGCATCTCCAGCTTTGGCAATAATGTTCTTCTTTTCTTCATCTTGCAGCTGTTGGATTGTTTGATCTGGATTTCATCATTTTCCTAAGCTAATGTATTTTTTTATCTGTGGCTATTCTAGATTCACTGGGCATGTCCTTCATTTTGATCATTTTTTTTTAATCTGAGAGGTTTTTTTCCATAGCCACCTCCATTTGTGTTTTTTACTTCAATTGTTACTGTTTCAGAAAGTTCCAACATGTGACTTCTGATTTCTTCTCTCTCATTTTGGTCTGGACTTGTCCTGGGTTTGCAAGAGACCTTGGGTTGCAGTTTCCTTCTACATCTTGTCATTGTCTCTCTCCCTCTCTCCCTGTCTCTCTCCATCTTTCTCTTGCTCCCTTTTTGCTTAACAATTTGTGCTTGCAGATTTCTTTTTCTTTTTCTTTTTTTGTCTTTTTGAGACAGGATCTCACTACATAATTCAGGCTGGCCTTGAGCTCACTTTGTAGCACAGGCTGGTTTGAACTCACAACAATCCACCTGCCTCAACCTCCCAAGTGTTAGTATTACAGGCATGTGCCACTGCGCTCAGCGGTGCTTGCAGATTTCTTATGGTAGGTAACTTAATCACTAGTATTATGGCTTCCCTAGGAAATGTCTATTCCTCTGAGAAGTCTTTTAGTGTAACTGGTTCTTCTTTTTGTGTCTATCCCCAAAATTTACCATTCTGATTTATTAAGGATGGGAGGTTGCAATCTATTTGGCTCTGTACTCTATCCCTTCGACTGGACTGTGGTAATGCTTAGAAACACAGACAATCACAGTGTTGTCATTCATGCTAGAGAAACTTATTGTAAGATGTATGACGTGTTGGCTAAAGTAGTACAGTTAGCAATAACAGTGACATCCATCACAGCCTAGCAACTAGCCACCTGTGGAAACACTTTGGCACATTCATCCTTAGGAGCTAGCTTTATAGAGTAATATAATGAAATCCAATACATACAAAGAACTTGTATACATTGCATCCTCATTGTAGATTTTTTTTTAACCTGCTGACTCATTGCCCCTCAGCAAACAGTGTCTTGTTGCTGCTGGGTCACTCCCCGTAGTGCCCCAGGCACTGCTGGATTGTGCTGGGCTGGGTCAGCTCTTGCTAGCACTTGGGGTGTTGCTTGGTTGCATTGGACTGGAGCAGCTCCCACTAGTGCCCCTGGTAATGCTGGCAACACTGGGTCATACTGGGTCAGAGCAGCCTCCCCATTTGCCTGGGGTGATGCTGGGTTGAGCTGGGGTGGGGTTGCTCCCACCAGCATCCTGGGTCTGTTGAGTTGTGCTGGGTTGAGCTGGGGTGGGGTGGTTCCCACCAGCATCCTGGGTCCTGTTGAGTTGTCCTCTACAATGAGGATGCAATGTATACAAGTTCTTTGTATGTATTGGATTTTATTATATTACTCTATAAAGCTAGCTCCTAAGGATGATTGTGCCAAATTGTTTCCACAGGTGGCTAGTTGCTAGGCTGTGATGGATGTCACTGTTATTGCTAACTGTACTACTTTAGCCAACATGTCATACATCTTACAATAAGTTTCTCTTCCAGCATCCTGGGTCCTGTTGAGCCAGCTTCCACCAACATCCCCAGTGCTATTGGGTCATGCTGCCTTGTGGTCATTTATTTGACTTTTTATGTTCATTGATATTTATTTACTTGGATGCATCTGTATTTGGTGCATATATACTACATAAGAAATATTTTCATGTAAGTCCCTTAAAGAATAATGGAAATTATAATGAGAGAGAGGAAGGTACCATTTTAGACCATTGACTCATTACTAAATGCACAATATGTGTGAATCTGGACACCTCCCCCTGCTCATATTGCTTGATGTATATATGGAAACTGTCACTCATCTCCATGTTTGTGGATCTAAAGGAAATGTGGAACTTAAATATTTAGGCACTTCATGTTTTCTGCTTCAAATAAGGCCCTCTTTTTTTAAACAAGTAACAAATTTATTTGTGGATAAAATTGAAAAAGGCACGGAAGTGTGAAATGATGAAAAATGCTAAAATATATTTAGTCTTCTTTACAATAGCATCCATTTCTCTTTTTTCATATTTTACTATTTTTAATACTCCTGAAAATACATTCTATGATCTTGGAATAATAAAATGTAGTAGCTGCTGCTAAATAAAGGCAAGCCACACACTGCAAAGCACTTGACTATTGAAGCCATAGAAATTATGCTGACCTCCTGAGATCCACGTAAGAGCCTAATCTATCTTTAAGAAGGATTTTTATTTTTAACTCTTCCTCTGTTTTGAGATAGATATAGGATCCAGGGAGTCTGAAATGAAAGATTCAATTGATGCTTTCCCAAAACAGGCATATATTTGTACATAGGCATAAACAAAATGCCACTTTGCAGAGAAAATGAAATGACAATTTTGGATCTCAGAAAAATATATTTTAAAAGCATGAAACCAAATCTTACATCATTGGTTCTACAAATATCTGACTTGCTTTTTAGCCTTATAGTACATACCTAATGCCTATTAAAAACAGGAGGAATACACATTATCTGTTTAATCCATATCAATGAGGTTGTATCAACAAAAAATCAATGGAAATGTGAATAGTGAATTTCAGGAAATAACATTGCCATATATTGCATAAATAATGCAATGGAATCAGGATTTAAAAATAAATTACAAATCTTTGTATCTGATCCACCAATCCTTTAGTTTGCTTCCCAAACATCAAAAAGTTTTTTCATCTAGAGCTTGAAACCACGTTTGTTAGAGGAACATTAAATGTTTTCACATGGTTTCTCTTAATAGTATAAGACTGATGGTGTATAAATAAAATAAAGATACATAATGGGAAATGGAGCTAGATCTTTTGCAAAGGGTTTTGGAACCAAAAGATGGAGGGAGAGAGGGGGGATGTGAATAGAATCAAGAAGTTTATGCACAAGAATAAGAATTCTGGATTATTCCAGAATGAATGGGGAGTAATCGTTATGTTATAGAAACATAAAGTAATGAAAGTAAATTTTAGAAACAAATAATCCAATTTCCTGAGGAAGAATGGTCAAACCTTGGGTTGATTTCTATTGCCTATTGCTAATATTAGGACTATACAAAGATCAGAGGACAATACGAACAGCATCGAAGGAAAGTTTACAATGTGGGGCAAGAACAAGATTAGTACTGAGATGTATATGGTTACAGAAGCCTATAATTATAACACTTGTGAACTGAGACAGGAAGATTGCCATGAGTTTGAGATCAGGATAGGTTATATAGTGATTTCAGTGCTATTTTGAACCATAGAGCAATGGGTGTTTAAAAAAGAGACAAAGAATGAGTATTAACCACAGTGGACCTTCTGTATGTTTATCATCATCTCTGATCTCAGGAATCCTTCTGACAATGACTACAGCAGATGTCTCCTTCTCTTTCCCCTTTGATTTGCTAGGAACTCATAAAGGGTAGGACACAGTAAAAAGGGAATCACTTCCCAAAGAGACAGGAAAAACAAGTAAGTGCTTAGATTGTCAAAGGGCCTAAGTTCCAGCATTCAACTAGCAAGATATTTTGTGTGTGACATCAGATAGTTGTGTGTAAAAATTTCTTCACCCTATTGTACCCAGTACCTGTAATACATTACACAAAAACAGCTTGCTCTTTTCATTCTTTAAAAATATTAGTATGTCTCTCTTATGCTTGAGAAACACAGTGCTGTTGAAATGGAAAAAAGAAATTCCCTTACTGATTACTCAGATGTTGCCATTTATGAAGCCCTCAGGTTTATAATACTTTGGTTACTTCTGACTTGTGCTCCTCCTCATCAGCAAAATAAAGGAAGGAGTCTCCTTTATTTTGAGGTGCTGAAGAAACAGTTTACAAACACCCAATATCTGCTCCTGTGCATTAGATGTTTCTGGGAAGCAAAAGCAGTGTAAAAGAAAAAGAAAACTTTGAGAATTTGGGAACTCTCATAGTTAAAACAGTGCATGATGGTATATATGTTTCATTATCCAAAATTTCATGTGTGTTCCTCATTGAAAGCAATGGCTCCAGTAGACCTTCTAGCCATCTTTCCCTTTAATGGTTGAATAATTCTCCCACTTATATACAAATGAGTTCCTTTCTGGGAGAATTTTTATAAGTCAGATTTGTTTGTATCTGACAGATTGAATCTTATAGAATGTGACTGTGGACATTTGCAGCTCGAATGCTTACAAGTCCCTGACTTTATGTAGTAAGTGATGTCTCTACTCAGTTATGTCCAAAATTTATACAACTACTCACCTCACATGCAAGAAAACTAGTGAAGGCTCTGTGTAACTTCCCTGCATTGTCATCAGCATTATTAGGGTGGGACTTCCTATTTTGGACAAGCATGAATAAGAAGACAGAGCAGTAAAAAGCACATTGGAACAATCAAAATAAAAGGTGGCAGGAACTGGCTATGTAATGTGATGTTGGACTTTCAATGCACACAGCTCTTAACTGCCAAAATTGGCCCATGTTGTCGCAATCTCTAGTGACTTCTGAAATGGAATGAAAATTGAAGAAAACAGATAAAATGAATGTCTACAAAAGTTTTGCTGTCTTTTACTATTCAAGAAGAATTTTAAATGTACTATTAACTTCGTTCATTTCTTCCTTTAAAATGATCCTCAGTGTTTTATTTCTGTTCTTCATTGTGTTAAGATACATGACAATGTGTAATTTTTACAATTTTCAAAGATATGTTGGTGTCATTTTTGTGCAAACATCACTGTTTACCTATCTCCAAAAAATTTTCAACTTCCAAAATGAAACTTTGCATCCATATGAATTCCACTTTCCCCCAAAACCTATAATTCTAATATGAAACATAATTAAAAACAGTTATCAAACTTCTCAAAATAACCAAGTTTTCTGTACTTAAAAGTGAGTGTGGGGTGTTTAATTTCACAGTATTTTCAAGCTTGCTTTCCAAATGGATCTCAGACACCTTGGTATTAGACTCTCCAGCTGAGGACTAAGGTGCAGCCAATGTCCCTATTCCTCAGGCTGTAGATGAAGGGATTCAGCATAGGGGTGACCACAGTGTACATCAAGGAGGCCACCATGCCCTTGATGGGAGAATATGACACATCTGAACCAAGGTACGTTCCAATAGCAGTTCCATAAAATAAACAAACAGCTGAGAGATGAGAACTACAGGTAGAAAAAGCTTTATACTTCCCCCTGAATGATGGTATTTTTAGAATTGAGGAAATAATTTTATAGTAAGAATAAAGGATCACTAATATTGGAAAAAAGCCAAAGATGATACCAACTAAATATGTGATTGTGGTTTTGATTGAAGGATCAGAATATGAAAGGTTAAGGATTTGAGAAGGATCACAGAAGAAATTAGCAATTTCCACATCCTTGAAGCAGGTGAATTGTAAACCAAATGAATTATGTAACTGAGAATCCACAAGGCTAAGCAAGACAGACACCAGAAGTAATAAGACACACTGGCCTGGATTCATGATGATTATATAATGCAAGGGGTAACAGATGGCCACAAACCGGTCATAGGCCATCACAGTCAGAAGCATGTCATCTGTACCTCCAAAAATGAGGAAAAAAGACATCTGTGTCAGGCAGCCTGCATAGGAGATGACTCTATTATGAGTTAGGATGTCCACAATCATCTTTGGGACTGTTGTAGAGGTGAAACAGATGTCAACAAAGGACAGGCTGGAGAGGAAGAAGTACATGGGGGTGTGGAGGTGGGAGTCAGAGCTGATGGCCAGGATGATCAGGGTGTTGCCAAGCACTGTGACCAGGTACATGGACAGGAATAGTCCCGACAGCACAAACTGTAGATCTGAGTCCTCTGAGAAGACCATGAGATGGAATTCTGAGATACATGTTAGATTAGACATTTTGATAATCCTTGAACACCTTTAAAAAAAAATTCATTAGAAAATTGAAACCATACAAAACCCTCTATATATTATGCATTTGAATATTCCAATCAAATTATTTCCATATGTAAGCCACAACCTTCAGCAATATTGTTCTATTGTGAACACCTTGACTGTCATTGAAGTCTTTCATCATTGGATGGTTTATTTTCCACTATCTTCTGTACAGTCCTACTTTATAGATACTCTACAGTACATACAGTATTAGGAGACCAAGAATTTTAGAGGTCAGAGTCCACTCTATGAACCCAATAAATTACACACAATTCTTTTTTGCAAAAACAAGCAAAAGAATGTTAACTCACCCCTCTTTGAAAAACGTGATTCTAGAAGAGAAATTACACCTTCTTATGAAGCAGGCCCCACTGTGCTGATCAGTAAGAGCCTCAGCCAGATGAGAAAGTACTCCTTTCCATGAAGCAAGCTCAGCCATACAGATGGGTAAGAGCCAAAGCTAAAAGAGAAGCCACGCCTTCCCGTAAGCCAGATGGTGTGTGAGCTGAAAAACCAGAAGACTTTCCCTCCTGCCCTGCTGATTTGCAGGACTCAGGCTGTAATGATAGCAACTGAGCAGAAGGGAACAGTTTAAAATTTGTGTTGTTTGATTGACTGTGAGCCTGGGGCTGGTGGTCTGGGCATCAATTTGGAGGGTGGTAGTGTGCATTGTATCAACTGTGTGTGGGGGGGTATTCGCTTGTCCTGTTTTTGAATCCAATGAGTTGTTCCATTTTGCTGCTTTGATTTATCCCTGAATCTGGTAACCTGAGCAAACTATCTTGAAGATAACAATGTGCAATATTGTTTTATTCAGATTTATTGTTTTGTTTTATTCAATGTTATGTTTTGATTGGTTTTATTCAGTTTAATTTTGTTTGATTTTGCTATGTCTGATGGTATGGACAACTACTGTAAAGATAGCAAGGTATATTATGGTAGCCATTGCTAATTTTCTCTTACCCTGTTTTGAAGTTCTGTACCACTTTCACTGCTTTGTTTTGATTGGCTGTATTCTGTTTTGTTTTGTTGGGTTATATTCTCTTTAGAATTAAAAAAAATGATTCTATTGTAAGAAAATAAGAGCATTAACACAAGTTACCTTAATCTTAGAAAATGGTACAGTATCCATTAACTTCGTGTGTCTAAAATACAAGATCTAAGACT
This sequence comes from Hydrochoerus hydrochaeris, assembly GCA_004027455.1. Classification (NCBI taxonomy): domain Eukaryota; kingdom Metazoa; phylum Chordata; class Mammalia; order Rodentia; family Hydrochaeridae; genus Hydrochoerus; species Hydrochoerus hydrochaeris. The sequence goes on along the minus strand of PVLA01015014.1, from coordinate 11,790 downwards.
GCATTATTTGAAAGTAAAGTGAATTTGCATAGAATCAGACAAATCATTTTGAGCCAGTTACCTTATATAAATTTTCATTCTTGAATTTTCTGATTTTCATCTTTCACCTTTTATGTGTGTATGGGTTATTTCGTATATAATTCTTATCCTTGTCTTTAGTTAACCTTATGTGTATAATTAATATTAAAACAGATGCACATCATTTTAGAACACTGTGACTCAAATGTAGCATTAGCCCACAGTATACTAGTCAATAATTTAACAATGATAAAAATTACATTTGATAATTTAATTTTATGCAGAATTTTCTTATAATAAAATGTCAGTAAGATAATTGCTAGTTTAACATCTCTCTGTTCTTTTCATTTTATTCTGTACTCTACAGTATTGTTGTGGTAATATGCTTTGTTATTTTTTGTGATAATAAACCCTGGTATGTGAAATAGAACATGATACAAATAAAGTCTGCCTGAGTCCTAGCTTTCCTAATTCTGACAGACAGACCATCACATCAGTCTTTCCTGATACAAGGGTTGCATTTCTCTTATTTCATCTATGTGAAGGAAACTTGACATTTTTTTGTTGAGCCATATTTTGATATAGTTGGGAAAAACTACAAAAGAGAAAAGTACATGAAACAATATAAACATACTTGGACACTCATCTGCAGTAAAAAGGTATATAAAATAGTGTATGAACATCTATAAATAATGTAATTTCCCCTCATTTTTATAGTAGGAAGAATTATCTACCTCATGGCTGAAGTAAAAAAAATTGTTTTAAAAATAATTTAGTTTGCTTCACTCTTGGTTCTAGTATATTTGTACAAGGACAGATACTATAGCTTCAGACCATGAAATTTAATCTGAAATCTACATTTCAGATTCTTGTATTACTGTCTTACACTAGAGTTGAGAACCACTGTCTTAACATATTTACTAGCATTTAGAAAATATCTCATTAATATCGTCTCTACAGATAAAGACATAAATATTTAATAGTATTTACATTAACACCAATTTTTTTTGAGATCTGAATAATCACCTAAGAAATTTGAATTCTTTCTATCTTTCATTCTCTTGCTCTCCTTTTCTCACAGGAATCTGTTCCCATTAATTTCATGGGTGGATTTTCCTTTCAATGTTTCTGGGTCAGCACAGATTTATGAATCCACAGCAATTTTCTAAAAACGTAGCTAAAGAGTACCTAAAACGCAGCTTGCTGGTGTAAAAAAAATCATTGTGCTTAAAAGAAAGTCGATTACAAACTGAAGTGGTTTCAACTCTCCTTTAACTATTATCACCATGATCTGAGAGACAAAAAGACTTCATTTATCTTGTAAATTTACACTTAAGACGATGTTTTCAAAATTCTGCCTCTTGTCACTCACATAAAAATTTATATACAATATACTTGTGGGTGATGCTTCTCTGATTTTCCCCAAAATATAAGAAAAATTTCAGATTCATTTCTCAAAACAGTGAGTTATTATAATGTACATCCTTTTTTCATGACATATATCTTCAAAATATCACTGAGTTCTGTCTGGTAACAATCTCTTTATGATAACACTCAAAAGATTTCTTCCTCATATGGGGAATAACATTTCCATTTTGCTCCACTGGTGGAGTCTTTGCCAAAAAATAAGACTGGGGAAATGAACATTTTAGACTTGCATCATTGTCCTGCAACAATAGGCAGAATGTTTGTGAATGTATTTTTCCTCTCTGTGCCCATTACTGCCCTAGAAAAATAAGTAGAATTAGATTCATTTCCACATGGCAGCAACTAAACAAAGTTTGGAACTTAAGTATTTGTGAGTTTTTATTTCCTTGTAAACTAATTACATGATTATGCAAGTAGTAAGTTTACTGATAAATAGAGTAAATTGTACTCAAACAGCACTAGAGTCTGAAAGAATATGAACTTCTATTATGCATCTCAGACAGAAACATACATTGACCTGCTCCTGTCTCCTTGTGCCTTTTTAAACCAGTGAATATCTCTGTGGTGTTTTTAAATATTTGATATGAATGAGATTAAATGGATTATAATGTTCATGTGTCAAAAATAATGTGTAGAGCAGAAAGAATTAAAAGATAAATCAATATAGGCTGTCCAAAGTAGTAAGATTTTTCACTGTTTGCTATGACACAAAAATTCAAGCAGAGATTCTGTGCCCTAATTGCTGCTGCAATATAATTTCATATTTAACTCACATTTTCTAAAGGAAAATGAAATCCTGACCTTCTTAGCCACATTTGAGGCTGTGTGGAATTACTGGAAGCAGAGAGGTGGATATGGGAAGCTACAACTATATCCTGCAGTGGTGGCAGGAGAGAAAGTTGTGCAGGATGCTGTCTTTCCTGTGGTGGACACAGCCATTGCCATTCATTGCTCTGCTCTTCGAGCTTTCAGGAGCCCCAACAGTAAAGACATAGTGAGCAAGGAACCCCTTCCTGAAGTGACAGAGAACTGAAATAGTTGGTGGGATGTTAAGGACAATCTGCCAGTGGTTTTTTATGTGATTCCATGTGTATTTAAGACCGCCCAATTCAACTAAATCATTTTTCTACTTAAGAACCTACTTCAGTTACCATCAAAGTGACATGCTTTCCATCTTTTATAAGCAGTATTAATGTGGGTACTTATAATTACAGGAAGACAAACCACATAAAATGAAACAAGCTACATAGAACAGATTGCTCAGTGCCTGGAATATAACAAGCCCTCAAAACCAGTTCATGATGTTATTGTTACTGTCCTTTATCATTATCTGCATAAAACTTTTAGCGTGCTTAGGAAGCATTGCTTTCTGCTGCTGTGTGTGAAACAACAATGGAAAATCTAAACTGTGTGAAGAAATCAAACTTGAGGTAATAATTGTGCTTTCCCCGTTATAACCATCATCATAAAATTTGCATTCCTTATAACTGATATTTTTCTTATTTTTTGCTGACTACCTAAACTATTATGAGTGTCTTAATCATGAAAAAAATTAATTTCCAGAATCTTTCCCATATTATTGAGAATCCTGCTATACTTACTGTGTGATGCTGTTTCTGTGCTTGGTGCTGGTCACAAAGAGAACAGATCAAAAAAAAAGAAAAAACCCTCCTGTGTCTGCTGTCCAGTGAAGGTTCAGTCTTTGTCCTCAGAATTTAAATTAATACAAACTCAGATAGGAGCTTACTGATGCAGACAACCATGGAGACTAGGACACAGGTAGGGAAGCTCACTCAGCTATAGTCATAAAAATGAAGGCCTGAAGCACAAGCTGATTATTGACTATTCTGTGACATTGGGAGCTCAATGCCCAGAGCTCATAATTAGCCAAATTTGTCCATGTAATCCCAATCTCAAAGGACTTTGCAATGCTAATGGAAGAAGGAGACAAAAAGAAAATAAGTGTCTGCAAGAGGTTTAGGGTTTCTCTTCTCAGATAAGTCTGGTGTGCACTAATCACTTCTGTTATCTATGTATAATTTTTAAATGGTCATTTGCCTATATTTCATTCAAAGGGTAAAATGCACATAGCATACAATGTATAGCGTTAACCATATTAAGCATACATTTTAATGACTTCAGTTACATTAAAATTGGTTCAAAACACTTAATATCATACAAGGTCAAGTAATTTTAAATTTCTAAATTAAAATTTAAAAAATAAAATATATACTAAATGTTAAAATTCCCTATTCATCCCATATCCTATCAGCACTGCCCCTTGGAAGTTTTTAGGAAATGAAAGCAACAATATTTCAACACTAACATAACCAAATAGGCAGTAGTTACAATTCTAGATGTTGGGTTTCTTTAATTTTTCTAAACTATATTTAAATGAAAGTCACGGTCTCCAGATCACACTGTTATGCTGTGGGGCTGTCACCAGAGTAGTTGTAATGCCCAAGCTTCTTAGGCTATAGATGAAGGTATTCAGCACAGTGAGGACAACTGTGTGCATCACAAAAAGTGCTGCACTTTCAGTAGGAGACATTTTTAAAAATTTTATTTAAAGAGGAAAAAAAAGCAAAACAGAAAAAGGGTAGAAACAATACAGAATTCTAAAAGAAAAAAAACACTAAGAAATCACTAGTTGATAAATTACATATTGTCATCTTGGATGTGGTTCCTCTTTGTCATGGAAGCATCTTGTTTCTCCATTAATTTCTAGGGACAGTTTTGCAGGGTACATCAGTCTGGGCTGGAGGTTATTTTCTTTTAGGGCTTGGAATATTTTACTCCAAACTCTTCTTGATCTGATAGTCTATGTGGAGAAGTCAGCTGTGATTCTGATGGGCTTACCTTTATAGGTAGTCTATTTCTTTTCTCTGATGGCTTTTAATATTCTGTTTTTATATTGAATTTCTGGTTTCTTGATTATTATATGTCTGGGTGTAGATCTGTTTTGGTTGTAGGTGGCTGGAGTTCTGTATGCCTCACATAACTGAATGTCATTTTCTTTTCCCATGCTTGGGAAGTTTTCATTAATTATTTCCATGAATAAACTTTGTAATTTGCCTGTTTGTATTCCTGCTTCTTCATTCACGTTTCTTATTCTTAAATTGTAGATTCTCTTGTCATCTTCTAGCCTTTGTATTGTTACTGCCTGTTTCCTTGTTTTTAAGAGATCTTTTCTTTCATGATCACACATTGCAAACTTGTCTTCAAGTTTTGATAGTCTGTCCTTAGTTTCTTTTAAGGAGTTTTGCCAGCTTTTAATGGAGTTTTAATTTCCTAGTCGTCTCTTTGAATCTGTTTCATGTGTTTTATATTTTCTTTATATTCTTTATCTAATGTTTCTCTCCTTTTTTTGTGTTCCTCCCTTCTTCCATCTGTATCATCCTGAGAGATGCTTCATGTGTTCTATATTTTCTTTATATTCTTTATCAAATGTTTCTCTCCTTTTTTTGTATTCCTCTCTTTTTCCATCTCTATCATCCTGAAAGATGCTTCCTGAGAGCATTCCTTTTATTACTCTAATCATATCTTGCTTTACCTGATTTAATATTTCAGTTTTGAGCTCATCTACAAGGTCCTGAAGATATCTCTTAATTGTCTATTGAAGCCATGTCTGATGTTGTGTGTTTGCTGCCCTCACTGTCCCTTGTTTTTCCTTCTCCTGGATCAGTGCTCTCAGAGTTCTGGGCTGGGGTCCTCCTCCCTGCCTGTCTCTCCTGTCATGGCCCTGGCTTCCTCCACAGGAGTTACAGTGCAGGTCCCAGACCCCTTCTCTGTTGGTCATGTTCCCTCTGAAACAGGCTGGCAAGGGAACTCTGCCCTCTCCTGCCTGCTCTTGTCACTTAGGTGTAAGCAGCCACTGTATTTGCCTGCCCCTCCCCACAGGGTGAGCCAAACTTCAGCCAACACCATTTATTAAAGAGGCTATACTTCTTGCAGTTGACATATTTAGCCCCTTTGTCAAATATCAGGTGGCTGAGTGTCTTTGTGCTTACATCTTCTAATCTGTTCCATTGATCTTCAGGTCTATTTCTTTTCCAGTTCCTTGCTGATTTTATCACTGTGGCTTTATAAGTGAGGAATTAAGATGCCTCCTGCCTTGCTTTTGTTGCCCAGAAATCCCTTTGCTGTTCTAGGTTTCTTCTGTATCCAAATGAATTTGAGGAGTGTTTTCTCTAGATCTGTGAGGTATGTCAAAGGTATTTTGATTGGGATTGTGTTAAATCTCTATAACAGTTTTGGGAATATGACCATTTTCACAATGTTGGTTCTTCCTAGCCAAAAGCAAGAAATATCCTGCCATTTTCTTATATCCTCTTCAATTTCCTTTTTCAATGTAATATAATTTTCAGCATATAGGTCTTTTACATTTTTAGTTAGGTTGATTGCTAAGTATTTCATTTTTTAGAAGTTATTGTAAAGATGATAATTTGCATAAATTTTCTCTTGGTGAGTTTTTTTGTTTGTATACAGGAATGCTATTGATTTTTGAGCATTGACTTTGTATTCAGCTACACTGCTTAACTTGTTTATGTAGTTTTTTTGGTCTCCTATATAGAGTATCATGTCATCTGTAAATAGTGATAATTTAACTTCTTCCTTTCTTGTCTTTATTCCTTTTTTTTTCTCTTTCTTGTCTGATTGCCCTGGGTAGTGTTTCCAGAACTATATTGAGAAGCAGTGGTGGGAGTGGACATCCTTGTCTTGTTCTTGATTTTAAAGTGAAAGCTTTCAGTTTTTGTCCATTTGGGATATTGTTTGCTATTGGTTTGTCTTAGCTGGCCTTTATAAGGTTGAAATAGGCACCATGCATTCCACGGTTCTGAAGGGTTTTTATCATTCACATGTGTTGGACTTTATCAAAAGTTTTTCTGCATCTGTTGAGATGACCATGTTGTTTTTCTTTTTGGTTCTCTTGATATGGTGTATCACATTTATTGATTTGTGTATGTTAAACCATCCCTGCATTCCTGGAATGAACCCCACTTGGTCATGGCTTATAATCTTCTTGATGATTTGCTGTAGCCTATTTGCCAGTATTTTATTGACAATCTTTGCATCAGTGATCATTAATGAGATTGATCTATAGTTCTTCTTTTTGGTAGGGTCTTTCTCTGGTTTTGATATTCGAGTAATACATGCCTCCAGGAATGATTTAGGTAGGATTGCTTTCTTTTCAATTTCATTGAAGATTTTGAGGAGTATTGGAATTAAATCTTCTCTAAATTTCTTGTAGAATTGAGCTGTGAATCCATCAGAACTTGGACTTTTCTTTGTTGGTAAGTTTTTAATTACATTTTCAATTTCAGTAGCTGATATTGGGCTGTACAAAATTGCTATATCTTCTTGGTTAAGCTTTGGTAGTTCATATGTTTCCAGGAATCTGTCCAATTCCTCTGTTTTCCACTCTATGTGAATAGAGATTTTTCAAAGTAGGTATTCATAATCTTTTGAATTTCCATGGAATCTGTAGTAATTTCTCCCTTTTCAGTTCTTATTGCATGAATTTTGCTTTTTTTCTTTTTATTGATAAGGTTATCTAGGGGTTTATCAATTTTGTTTATTGTCTCAGAAAACCAGCTTTTTATTAATTAATTCTCTGTATTGTTGTTGGGTTTTTTGTTTGTTTGTTTCAGTTGCATTGATTTCTGCTCTAATCTTTATAATTTCCTGTTTTCTATAAGCTTTGGATTTAACTTGCTCTTCTTAATCTAGAAGCTTGAGATGGAGCATCAGTTTATTTTTGCTCATTCTATTTTCTTCATGTGACAATGTATTGCTATGTATTTCCCTCTTAAGACTGCTTTCATTACATCCCACAGATTATAGTATCTTGTTTCTGTATTTTCATTGAATTGTAGGTATTACTTTATCTCTTCTTTAATTTCATCTGTAACCCACTGGTTGTTCAAAGGGTTGTTATTTAATTTCCATGTATTTGTGCAGGTTTTGCATTTTATTTTGCCATTAATTTCCAGTTTCAGTGTGCTATGATCAGATATGCATGGAATGTTTTCCATATCTTTGTATTTACTTAAGAATGTTTTATGGGATAATATATGGTCTATTTTGGAGAATGTCCCGTGCGCAGCTGAGAGGAATGTCTATTGTGATATAGTTGGGTAGAAAAGTCTGTAAACATCTAGTAAGTCCAATTGCTCACAGGTAGGATTCAGTTATGTTATTTCTTTGCTGACTTTTTGTCTAGTTGATCTATCTCTTTGTGACAAGGGACTAAGATCCCCTGTTATAGTTGTGTTCTTGTGTATTTGGTTTTTCATGTCCATCAATATCTGTCTTATATAGTTGGGTACTCCTGTATTTGGTGCATATATATTTATAATCTTTAGTTCTTCCTCTTGTATTTTTCCTCTAATGAGTATGTAGTGACCTTCTTTATCTCTTTTAATCATCTTAAGTTTGAAGTTCACATTGTCTGCAAATAGAACAGTTGCCCCTGCTTTTTTCTGGTTTCCTGTTGCATGAAATACTGTTTTCCATCCTTTGACTTTTAATCTCTGAGTTTCTTTTTGGGTCAGATGTGTTTCTAGTATACAGCATATTGTGGGGTCCCATTTCTTGATCCATTCTGTCAATCTATTTCTTTTTATAGGTGAATTGAAGCCATTTACATTTATAGATATCACTGATATGTACTGGCTTGAGGTTGCTGTGCTATGTTCCAATTGTTTCTTTCTGCTTTTCCCCTTATTTAAATTGTTTTTCTACTAGGTGGTTTCTTTCTGATGTTGTTCTGGGGATTGTGATTGTTTTTATCTCTATCTATTATGTCTTTGTGTACTCTTTCTAGGGTTGGTTTGGTGGATGTGAATTTCTTCAGTTATTGTCTATCTTGGTAGTATCTTGTTTCTCCATCAAATTTGAATGAAAATTTTTCTGAGTTCATCACTCTGGATTGAAAGTTGTTTTCTTTCAGGCCTTGAAATACCTCACTCCAAGCTCTTCTTGACTTGAGGTTTGTGCTGAAAAATCTGCTGTGATTCTAATGGGCTTTCCTTGATAGGTGAGTTGTATCTTTTCTCTAACAGCTTTTAGTATTCTGTTTTTATGCTGTATGTCTAAGATCTTAATTATTATGTGTTTGGGTGTGGATTTATGTTGTTTGTGACTGTGTGGCATTCTATATGCCTCACTTATCTGCATATCAGATTCCCTATATTTGGGAAACTTTCTACTGTTACTTCTGTAAATACTTTATGTATGTCTTTTGCATGGACTTCTGCATCTTCACTAATGCCAATTAGTCTTGTATTGTTGCTCTTGGCATCATCATGAAGCTTCTAGATTGTCATTTCACGCTGCTTTGTTATTTTTAAAGGTTCTATCCTTTCCTGCTAACTAATTGCGGTCCTGTCCTCAAGGTCCAAAATCCTATTGTCAGCTTCATTTAGGTAGTTTTGCATGCTTTCAATAGATTTTTTTTGTTTCTTGGATGTCTTTTTGAATTTGTTTCATGAATTCTGCTTGTTTTCTGTATTGTTCATTCAAGGTTTCAATCAGTTTCCCATGCTCCTTACTTTTTTCTCAATTTCTTCTTTAACTACATTCAACAACTCCTTTACTAAGGTTGTTATTTCTATCTTTACATGGAAGAGTACTTGTAATTTGATTTCCTCTGTAGCCTCATTGAGTTTTTTTTTTTTTTTTTACTTGCTATCTTTTCAGTAATTCCTGGTGTGTTACTTTTGGGGTCCTCTATTTCAGTATCTCCTGTTCTTGCTTCTGGTAGACTAGATGTTTGAGACTGCATTTTGCTTTTTTGCTTTGCCATTTTCACACTGCCTGATGTTTTCTGTGTGTAGGAGGGGTCAGCCACAATCTTGTCAGACTCACCAAGGCCTTAGAGTTAGTGGAGGGGGCTTTACTAAATTGGCCCTATTTACCCACTGTACACCTCTATTTTAGGGGCATACCACACTGACACAGTTAATCCACCCTATTCCAAGGTTTGCCACCTGGAAGCAAAATTCCAAGTTTTTTCTCACTGACTAGAGCCTGCTGAGGTCTTCTGATGTACCCAGTGGATGGGTGGGCCCAGAAGAATCAGTCTGGGCAGTTTTAGGCCTGGGGCAGGCTTGTACAATGTTCTCGGTGGGAGAGCAGCCAGCAGCCGCAGTCTGGGGCTGCCTAGGTCTGGTGCAGGCTTCCACAATGTTCCTGGTGGAAGGGCAGGCCCAGCAGATAGAGTCCAGGTCAGCCCAGGCCTGGGGCGGGCTTACCTGATGTTCCCGCTGGAAGGGCATCCTAGCAGAAGCAGTCCGGGCAGCCTAGGCCTGGGGCGGGCTTCCGTGATGTTCTATAGGAGACCTTTGTGTCAAGTAGCCTACATAGCAGATGACTGTGCAGTGATGTTGGATGTTCACAGTCATCTTTCAGATGACACAATTTCAGAGAAGATGGAGAGAAGTACATAGAGGTGTGAGGGTGGAAGTCATAGCTGACAGGCATGGTGACGAGAAGATTCTTGAGTACCATGACCAGGCACATGGACAGAAATAGCCCTAAGAGGACAAACTGCAGGATTGGAACATATGAGATTCCCAAGAGGTGACATTCTAAGGTACATTTTAGATTTGGGTTTTTTTACTTCTCTATAGGCTGGAGGCATTTGGAAAGAAAAGAATGTTGGACAAAAGAATCCAAGTTCTCACTTATAGTGCATACACCCTTGAGGTGTAGTAACCCTCAGTAATCTTTAAGTTGTAACAAACAATATCTTCTTGGAATTCTTTTAATACTGTGTTCTGAGTATTCACCAACTTCTGTACACAACTACTTCAAAAACACTTGTCTGAAACATTGAGAGAAACAAGAACCTTAGAGATGGCAAGAAATAGAAAAAGAAATATTCTTTCTTTAGAAGAAAGTGGTTTTCACTATAGAAAATTAAAAAATAACAAAATATTATCTTCATTCTTAGTAAAAGTTACAAATTCTATTGTGTATTAATATTTGTGAGCATTAGGAGCTTGTCTTGCATTATATGGAAAATAAAGCTAAAAGTTCATAATCTGCAAGTATTGCTATGTATCAGTTATTTTCCAAGAGTGTTTTAAAAAATCATTTGTAAGTTTAATGATTTCCCTCCTTCATGGGTGTAAGTACTGACCAAAATAAAGTTTATTCCATCAAAACTGTGACTAGACTTTATCTCTCCAAGTCCTATGCATATCCTTTAGTGAAATACACAATGTAATATGACTCCACTGACTTACAGTGTGGCATCCATACACATTGTGCAAATCAGTGGCTAAGAAAACAATGAAATTTTAAGGAATTCAGTTGAGCATTTTACTTTTTTACATGTTTATTTGTATGAAATGCATCCAATCTTAGTAAGACTGTAAGAGAAATTTTCTCTTATTAACAGTGCATGGTCTACACTGCTCTATGCTGTGCATCTCCTCCCATTATTCTGGGAATTGAGCCATTGTAGTTAAAGCTGCCTAGATTAAATTCAGACAAGGATTAAGCTGACTAGAAAACCTGGGTTGCGAGGTAGAAACAGCCCCCTCCCATGTTTAAGGAATTTATGGAGTGTACCTTCCCTGGGCATGTGCTACCCATATTAGGAAGCACCCTCCGCCGCCCAACTCTAGACCACCCTATAGTTGCCCCCTCCAATGAATGTAGAAAGCCATTTAAACTAACCAATGCCATCTGCTTCTGTGGCCATGCTTGCAAAGACCCATCCTCCCTTTGTTCGGTAGTTTAAAAGTCATGCTCCGGCACACCTCGTGTCTCTCTGTTCCTGCGTGTTCATTGAGCCCCATGCATGCTTGGACAATAAAACCCCTTGCCTATTGCATGAGATGGCATCTGTTGACTTCTTTCTACAAGCAGCAGGCGTCTCGACCCTCACAAGATCACTTAGGAAGATATTTTTGAGCATTTTTTGCCTTATTCTATAGTGAACTTTTGAAACTGATTCATTTTTTTTCTAATCTTAAGCTTCCTTATTCAGTACTTCAGAATTAGGACCAAAGAGATTCCAAAGCCCATGTCTGAGTATTAACATTTTTATCCCTTATTAAAAATTTTTTGTCAATTATTCCTGCCAGAGTCCAGCTGCAGCAGGGCTCAGGGGTCCCAAAGGTGGTCAGGGAGTTGGCGAGTGAGAGACAGAAGACACTGCACACCAGTATGTGAGTGAATCTGAATCTATTTTATTTTTTAGAAGCTGGAGTATATATTTGCTAACTTTTGGCAGTAACTTAAACCCCAAGCAGGAAGTGTCCCAGGCTTAGGGCCAGGCAGGGATAATCTTAAACAATATGTGTTAATTAACTTTTTTCACCTTTGTTAAAC
>PVLA01015013.1:0-27498 GCA_004027455.1 Hydrochoerus hydrochaeris | reverse complement strand
AATTTTCCTCTGAGGACCACTTTCATTGCATCCCACAGGTTCTGGTAAGTTGTATTTGTATTTTTGTTTGCTTGTAGATATTGTTTAATTTCTTCTTTAATTTCCTCTGTGACCCACTGATTGCTCAAGAGTGTATTATTTAATTTCCATGTGTTTGTGAGGTTTTTGCAGTTACTTTTATCATTAATTTCCTGTTTCATGGTGCTATGATCCAATAACATGCATGGGATAATTTCAATTCTTTTGCATTTATTTAAATATGTTCTGTGGGTTAGTATATGGTCTATTTTAGAGAACATCCCATGTACTGCTGAGAAGAATGTATATTCTGATGTTGTTGAATGGAACACTCTGTATACATCTATCAAATCCATTTGTTCACAGGTGTGATTCAGTTCTGTTATTTCTTTGCTGATTTTCTGTCTAGGTGATCTATCCCTTTGTGTCAATCGTGTGTTAAGGTCTCCTGTTATAATTGTGTTATTGCCTATTTGATTTTTCATTCTGTTAATACTTGCTTTGTGTAGTTGGATGCTCTGGAATTTGGTGCATATATATTTAAGATTGTTATCACTTCCTCTTGCAGTTTTCCCCTAACTAGTATGTAGTGACCTTCTTTATCTCTTCAGACCATTCTTGGTTTGAAGTTCACATGGTCTGCAAACAGAATAGCTACCCCTGCTGTTTTTTGAATTCCTGCTGCATGGAGTATTATTTTCCACCCTTTGACTTTCAGTCTATGAGTTTCCTTTTGGGTTAGATGGGTTTCTTGTAGACAGCATATGGTTGGGCATTGTTTCTTAATCCATTCTGCCAGTCTGTTTCTTTTAATTGGTGAATTGAGGCCATTTACATTAATGTTTATAACTGTCATATATTGGTTTATTGTTGACATGTTATCTTTCTGATGTTGTATCTTTACTTTTCCATTCTGTTTAATTTTTTGTCTTGCTTAGTGGTTTTTTCCTATGTGTATCTAGAATGTCTTTCAGTATTCTTTGTAAGGTTGGTTTGGTGATCATGAAGTTCTTCAGCTGTTCTTTGTTATGGAAGTATCTTATTTCTCCATCCATTTTAAAGGATAGTTTTGCAGGGTACATCAGTTTGGGTTGGAAGTCATTTTCCTTTAGAATCTGAAAAACTTCACTCCATGCTCTTCTTGAATTTATTGTTTGTGTTGGGAAGTCTGCTGTGATTCTGATAGGTTTTCCTTTATAGGTGATCTGTCTTTTCTCTCTAACAGCTTTTAATATTTTGTTCTTATGTTGGATTTCTGGGATGGTGATTATTATATGTCTGGGTGTAGTTTTGTTTTGGTTATGGCTATTCAGAGTCCTGTATGCTTCACTAATATGTATGTCAGTTTCCATACTCATGTTTGGGAAGTTTTCAGCTCTTACTTCTGTAAATAGCCTCTTGATATCATTTGTGTTGTCCCCTTCTTTTTCATTTATCCCTACTAATTTTATGTTGTTTTTCTTTGCATCATCTTGCAGCTGTTGAATTATTTCCTGATTTCTTGTTATTTTTAGAAGATCTTTCCTTTCCTGTTCACTATCTGCAATCTTATCTTCGAGGTCTGAGATTCTATCTGCACTTTTGTTGAGGCGGTTTTTGCAACTTTCAATAGAGTTTTTGATTTCCTCTATATCTCTTTGAATCTGCTTAATGCATTCTGTTTGTCTCTTAAACTGTTCATTCAGGGATTCTAACATTTTGCTTTGTTCCTCTAATTTTTTAGCTGTGTCTTCGTTGGATGCATTCAATATTTCTTTCACTACTTTTATCATTTCTTCTTTTACCTAGGAGATTATTTCTGATTTGAGTTCCCTCATAGCTTCCTGTACTTCCTTCTTTATTTCAGTTGATATCATTTCAGGTATTTCAAGTGTATGTGTAGTATTTTCTTCTATGTACATGGCTCCTAGGTTTTCTTGGGATGGGTTGGAGGTTTGAGATTGCATTTTGGTCTTTCATTTTGTCATTTTCCTATATTTCCATGTTTCTAGCAATGTTCCAAAGCTTTCCCTGAATGTGTTGGAAATCACCTCTTGAGCCCTCTGCTACTGGGACTCACTTGGCTTTGGTTCCCTTCGTGGTGGGCCTGGTTCCCTGGTTGAATGAAGGTCACTGGGCGCAGTCCACTCAAGCCTGGGGAACCTCTGGAGCTTAGTCCAGTGTCCTAAGGGGGATGGGCAGGCACCCAGCTGCCAGGATTGATGGTCCCAAGCTTTTTTGGGCCTGCCCTGGTGAGCTGCAACTCACCTCATGGCGCAGTGCCTGCTTGGCTCCCCTTTCAGGGGGCCTGGCTACCCTGGTTGAATGAAGGTGGCTAGGCATGGTCCACTCAAACCTGTGGAACCTCTGGAGCTTAGTCCAGTGTCCTAAGGGGGCTGGAAGGCACCCAGCCATCAGGATGGATGTTCCCAAACTTTTCCTGGACCTGTTCTGGCAAGCTGCAACTCACCTCGTGGCAGCAGCATGGGCCTCTACTCAGAATTCTTCTCTTTTCTTCTCATCTCGTCTTGTCTCATCTCTCTCTCTGTCTCTGTCTCTCTCCCTCTCCTATTCTTTCTCTCTCTCTCCTTTTTTCTCTCTCTTTTCCTCTCTCTTCTTTCTTTCTTTCATTGTTGTTTTGAGATAGGGTCTTTGCTATGTAATTCAGGCTGGACTTGAACTCAGTATGAAGCCCAGGCTGGCTTCAAATCCATAGCAATCCTGTTGTCTCAGCCTCTGATCTTTCATGTGCAGTAGTGCTTGTTTTATGAAGCTGGATGAGCTTTTGTTTGGTGTATATATGTTTATAATTGCTATCTCTTCCTGTTGATCAGTTTTTAATTTTTTTTTAAAAAAATAAAACCAAACAAAATGAAACAGAATAACGTCAATCAAAACAAAACAATTAAAACAATACAGGACTTCAAAACAAGATAATAAGAAATCAACAATGACTACCATAATTCCTCTTGTCATCTTCAAAATAACTGCCCATACCATCAGATATAATAAAATCGATGAAAACAGAACAGAATAAAACCAATCAAAACAACATAATGAAAGTGATACAGGACTTCAAAATGAGGTAACAGGAAATCAAGATGGCTACCATAATATGTCTTATCTTGAAAATAGCTGCCCATACCATAAGACATAACAGAATCAAGCAAACAAAACAAAATAAAACCAAACAAAACAAAGCAATGAAAATGATATAGGACATCAAAACAAGACAATAGGAAATTAATGATGGCTACCATCTTCTCTTTTTAGATGTTTTTTCCCCTTTTACTTTCATAATATCTACTATAAATTTTGGATCCCATTAACTCCTTCAGTTTTTTATACTAGGGAGACAACATTATGTTCACCTTCTGAGTCTGAACCATTTCACCCATGAGCATGATCTCAAGCTGCATCCATTTACGTATAAGAGCCTTGAGATTATCCTTCTTGGTAGCTGAGTAGCTTTCCATTGTATGAAAATATGATATCTTTATTATCCATTCTGCAGTTGATGGACAAGCTGCCTCTGATTTTTCTGGATCCCCATTGCATGAAGCACTGTATTTTCTCCTTCAATCTTCAGTCCATGAATTTCCTCTCAAATCAAGTGTGTTTCTTGTATACAGCATGTTGATAGATCCTATCTCCTGATCTACTCTGCCTGCGTTTCTTTTTATTGATGAGTTGAGGCCATCTAGGTAAATGTATATGACTGACATGAACTGGCTAATCTCTGTCATGCTATTCTCCTGCCATTGGCCCCCATGTTTCCCCTCTATTCAATTGCCTGCCCTCCCCAGTGGTCCCCCTCTGCTGCTCTTCCTAGAACCATGGTCAACTTTATCTCCCTCTAGAATATTCTTCAGCACTCTTTGTAGGGTTGGTTGGTGGTTATGAATTCCTACTGTTTTTCTTCTTCATGGAAGTATCTCATTTCTCCATTAATTTTGAAAGATAGTTTGCAGGTACATCAATATGGATTGAAAATTGTTTTCTTTCAGGATTTGAAACACTTCAGTCCAAGGTCTTCTTGACTTGATGGTTTGTGTTGAGAAGTCTGTCATAATTCTGATGGGTTTTCCTTTATAATTGATCTGTTTCTTTTCTCTAACAGCTTTTAATATTCTGTTCTTGTGCTGAATTTCTGAGATATTGATCATTATATGTCTGGCTGTAGATCTATTTTTCTTATAGCTGGCTGGAATTCTGTATACCTCATTTATCTGAATATCATTTCCTTTTCCTATGCTTGGGAAGTTTTCTGCTATAACTTCTATAAATAGTCTTTTTTATGTTATTTGCATTAATCCCTGATTTTTTACCTTACACTTATCAATCTTAAATTATTTTTCTCTGTATCATTTTGGAGTCATTGAATTGTTATTTCCTTATTCCTTTTTATTTTTAAGAGATCTTTCCTTTCATGATTGCTTCCTGAAATTCCATCTTCAAGGTCTGAAAAATCTATCTTTAGTTTCTTTCAAGCAGTTTTTCCAGCTTTCAGTGGAGTTTTAATTTCCTGGATATCTCATTGAATCTGTTTCATGCTTTGTAATTCTTTCCTGTATTGTTTATTCAAGATTTCCATCATTTTCCTATGCTCTTCTTTTTAAATTTTTTAAAGATTATTTTGAAGGTAGTAAAATACAACAGAACAAGATGGAACAAAGCCAATTGAGACAGTACAGTGAAATTTGTACAGAACTTCACAGCAGGTTACCGGGATAACAGTAATAGTTACCATAATTTTCTTCCCAATAGTTGTTCTTTCAATCAGGTAGAACAAAAATCAAAGGAATACAGAATATTGTAGAACTTATCAAAACAGAATATTGAATAGAGCAATACCATTAATCAGAACAACATTAAGCAAAACAATGATAAAAATATTTTCCTTCAAAGAGATGGCAATATTGACCATGTACTATATTGCACATGGTCAACCTCCCAAGAGATGTTTAGGCTTCTGGCTCCCATTTGCTAATGGGGGATGGGAGGATGGGATGTTTGATTCTCAGCCTGCACACCAGTAGGCTCACAGCCACTTACCAGGGAGGCGAGCTAGTTGCTTGGTTTCCCAGAACCCTAAGTTCCAACATGGCGTGGATCTCAGGAGATGCTGGTGGTTCTCGCCCTGGGGCGGCCAAGCTTGCCAGGCCATAGCCACTTACCAGAGTGGTGAGCTGGTTGCTTCTGCTCTTCTTTTTTAATCTATGTCTTCTTAAATATGCTCAGCCATTCTTTTATTATGTTTGTCATTTCTTCTTTTACCTGAGATATTATTTCTGATCTGATTACTTTTACACCTCATAAAGTTGTTTCTTTACTTCAGTTGCTATCCTTTCAGAAATTTCAGGTGTGTAACTTCTAATCTGTTCTATGTCTGTGTCTCCTAGGCTTGTTCTGTCTGGCCTGGAGGTCTGATATTGCCTTTTGATCCTTCATGTTCACATTTTCCTAGATTCCCTCAGACAAGCTGGTTGTGGGATTCCAGTCACTTCTTGCATTGGCTGCCTGTCTGCAGTGTAGGCGAGTGGGCCAGGCACCTGTGTTTTTCCTACCTAGGTTACCTGGGTGATAGTAGGGTATGGTGCAGGCTTCTTCAGATATGTGCAGCTACATCAAGACTCCTCCAATGGTGGCTGGTGGGCTTGTAGGGGCACAGCTGGCTGGTTTCCTGGCCCATGCTGTCTACTGGTTCCTGATGGCAGCTGACAGGCTAGCTTGCTACTGGCTCATGTTGTTACTGTTGCTTAAGAAATTTCTGCACCTATAGCTCTCCCTGTCCATTGTGTGCATTCTAGCTAGGATTTTACTGTGTCTCTGACTTTTCTACTGGTCTCTGGTCTCTGAGTCTTGTCAATGGAGGGAGTAAGTGTCCACCTCAGACACCTTCCTACTAGTCACAATGGCAGGAACAGGAACACATTTTGGACCCCTTTCTCACCAGACACAGCAGCTCCCAGTAAATGGTGGAACAGGAGCCCTTTTCAAACCCTGTTCTACCAGTTGTGGCAGCTCCCAGTCAGTGGCCTTGAATAGCTTTTTTAACCAATATGTATTGTCCTTCTTTGCCTCTTCTAATGGGTTTTGGCTTAAAGTCCACTTTGTCTGAAAACAAGATAGCTACTTTTCTTTGTTTTCTGGTTTCTGTTGAATGGAATATAGTTTTCCATTTTGACTTTTGAATTTCTTTTTGATTTAAACGTGTTTCTTGCAAAGGGCTTATCACTGGATTTTGTTCCTTGATCTGTTCTGCCAATTTGTGTCTTTTTATGAATTGAGACCATTCACATTGATAGTTATAATTGATAGTTACTGACTTATTCCTGATATTGCATTATTTTACTACCGCTGACTCCCTTTCTTTTCCTTCTACTTAATTGTTTGTTGTATCTGGTGTATGCATTCCATTGGGCCCTTTGGCATTGGTAGCTTCATTGCTCTCTATGTGCTATCCTTGAGAATATTTTGGAGTGCTGGTTTGGTGGTCATGAGTTTCTTTAGATGCCTTTTGTCTTGGAGAGCTTAGTTCTCTATTAATTTTGAAAGATAGGTTTGCAGGATATATATTCTGGGCTATCATTTTAGGGCTTGTATTTCATTCCATATTATCTTTGCCTTAAAGTTTTGTGTGGGTAAATGTGCTGTAATTCGAGTGATTTTTCCTTTATGAGTGATTCATTGCTTTTTTCTGTGAGCTTTTAGGATTCTGCTCTTGTGTTAGATTTCTGGTGTTTTGACTGTGATGTGTCATGGAGTGTTTTTTTCTGATTGTGGCTATTTCAAATTCTATATGCCTCGCTTAACTGTATGTTAAATTCTTTTTTCATGTTTGGAAAGTTTTTTGCTCTTACTTGTGTAAATAGTATTTGTATGTCCTTTGTGCTGTCTTCTGATTATTTTCTAAGTCCAATTAATCATCTATTAGTCTTCCCTGCATCATTTAGCTCCTGTTGGATCAATATTTCATGTTTGCTTATTGTTTTTAAAATATCTTCATTAATTGGTCACTGACAACCCTGTCTTCTAGTTTTGACACTGTCTTCACATTGGTCACTTCTGGTGCTCACACTTTTGATAGGATTTTTAGTTTCTTGAGTTCATACTTCAAGCCTTTCTATGGACTCTAATTCTTTTCCATGTTGGTCATTCATGTTTTGCATCATTTTATTTATAATGAAGATTTCATCAGCTCAAATGTCAATTATTCTTTTGAGAAATATCAATTTAGGAGTTGTATTCAACTGAGAATAACAGAAATCTCTACTATTAGTTGTTCAAATACAGAAGTACTTTCTTTTCCTTACATTACAAGAAATCTGGAGGTTTAGTGGTGCAAGAATTTCAGAGCCAGTTTTACTGTGTTTCTATTTACCTTTCATTCATAGTCTCACAATGACTGCAGAAGCTCTAGGTATTGAGTCCAGTGTCCAAACAGGAAGCAAGAAGGACTAGAGGAAGAAGATATAGTACATCTATAATTGGAAAGCAATACTTTCCCAGAAATCTTCAGCAGACTTCTACTTAGGTCTTACTGTACTACATGACCTTTTGCTGCAAGAGGTTAGTTTTTGGTTTTGTAGCTTTATACTAGAAGATGAAAAGGAAAAAGGGGCTTGCAAAGGGTAAGTAAACCAATTCACAGTCTCTGCTGCAAAGGTGAATAAATTTTCATATTAAAATAAAAAGAGTGGGCGTATCAAGGTTCACTCAGGTAAAAAGAAACCACTCAGAAACTTAAAACAAAGGAATTTGAGACAGGAACTTGAATGGTTAGAACAGAGAAGCAAAACAGGACAGTGAGGCAGCCTAAAGATTGTAACCTCAGGAAGCCACTACCAACCCAAGACTAGAAAGACAAAGGGAGACAGCAGAATCACTCACTAGGCTTACTAGGCAGAGGCTGGAACCAGTATGAGACTATTCATCAGCAGCTGAAGCCAGGGAAGAGCTACAACTATTATAGAAAGCAGGAGGGGAATAGAAATGGCCTGGCTTCTCCCTTTCTCCTATCAGTTTCTTCTGTTGACCAAATACAGCAGAAACCAGGTGACTCAGTCTGTAGAGGCCCCACTGTGATGTAGAATTGAGAAACAGAAAGACAAGGAATAAATACAAATAAACAGGTCCTGGACCAGGTACACTGGGTCAATATCCAAAACACAGTTCTATGTAAAGTCAAAGAAGGAATGACAATAGAAGTAAATCAAGAGCAAAAAAATTAATATCAGATGATGGTATACAATTCAAGGTGCAGACCATTAAATAAAATGAAGAATAGGTTTTGTCTAGTCCCCTTTAAAAAAAAAAAAACTAACAGGTACAACTCATAACAGTTCAAAATCTTTTAAAGATACAAAAAGAAATAGACATAAACCATAATCATAGAGGCTGACTTTAATCCCTTTGATAGATCAAGCCAACAAAAGTAAATGCAGATACAATAATTCCATATGAATAATAGTTCATATTATTAGCCAAACCTAAAATTAGAGACAGTCACAGCTTTAAGTGCTTTTATTAGTATTCAAGAAAAAGTGAAAATAAATGGATTCAATTATGGCTTCAATTCAAGAACACATAAAAACCAATATAATTTTAGGAAAGAAAGAAAAAGAAATCAATAAAAATAAAAACAGAAATAAATACATTTAAAAGAAGACTGGAATTGATAAATTTATCAAGAGGTAATTTCATAAAGATCAATAAAAGACAAAAACTCTTGGAAAACTTTATAACCAAAAAATGAAAAAAAGACTCAAATACACAGCTTTAAAACCCTTGGAGTGTAACACTGGGTCCCACAAATGCAATCCTTGCTTTTCTACTGTAAATTTTTACTTTAGTGTAATAGTAGTTGGTTGCACATCTCAGTACCTTTCCCCGAAGGATACAGTAATTAATCTTTGTGTTTACCTATTTGGTATAATGAAAATCAAGGTGTGTGCATGTGCAAAAGTGTCAAGGATTTATACCAACATGATGGTCATGGAACAGTCTTTGTGTATGTTTAGCTAAGCATCACAGAGGGTAAAAGATACACAACTCTAGAATTTGTTTTTTCAAAAGTTTTCTTTTGATTTTTCTCATAGAAGTAACTCAATTCAAACAGTGGCACATTAAAAGCCAGACTTGGAAGTTTAGTAGTAGGTCAAAAGTGAATTATAAGATTATTCATACTTTGATGATGAAGATGATCCATTATGGAAAAATACATGTTTCCATAACAGAAGAGTAGTATGGATGAGTTATGATGATGACTTTGATTTGACTATGTGAGACAAAATTCCTGTGACACTGAAATGAAGCAAGAATCCACATACACAGATATAGGGAATGCAGACCTTGCTGATGAAGATGACAAAGAAAACAGCAATGTGAGTACATATTTAATTAATCAAAATGTTGCAAAATGATCACACAACCAAATGGAATGATCCAATGTTAGAACTAGGGCTGACAATACGATGAGGGTATTGTCAGAGATGAAAGTTTTTGGATGGAATGGCAGCACTGCTAAATCAATGTTGGAAATTGTAACAGATAAAATGCTACAAGATGCAGCGAAATAGAAAAAAGGCTGAGATACAAGTAAAACATTCTGAATGCACTCATAGTCATATTCAAAATATATTTATTATGACACCTCATTGCTGAACTGAAAGCATTCGTAGGTCTGCTGTACTTAACAGGGATTTATCATGGTAATTGCAGGAATGTAAAAGATGAATGAGCAAGCAATAGGTCAAAATATGGCATAAAAATTTATGGCCTTATAGATGCAAAGACTTATTATGCTTTAAATTTAGAAATGTATCCTGGAACTCAGCCATCAGGTCTTTATTTATATAGTAATCAACCAAATTATGTTGTAAACAAACTTGTTGCTCCCATGTCCCAAACTAATCAGAATGTGACATTCAACTATTGGTTTATCAGTTTCCAATAGATATTATATTTGCCAACAGAGCATATGTTGACCAGTGCAACAACAGTATGCAAGAACAAAGAAGAAATTCCAAATGAAATGTTGCAATTTCAAAACAGAAAATTGTATAGTATAATCTTTGGATTTCAGAAAGATTTGCATTGGCCTTGTATAAGGCAAACAAAAACAAACTGGTACTGCTAATGTCAACATTACACCATAATGGAAATATTGATAGGGGAACCTTGACAAAATGAAAACCTGAGATGGAAATGTTCTACAACAACACCAAAGGCAGAGTAGATGTTGTTAATGAGTTAAGCAGTAACTATTATGTCCCTCGAAACACAAAGCATTGGCCAATGATTGTGTTTTACTAAATCATAAACTATTTATGTGGCATAAATAGATTGATAGTTTACAAAGAAAATTAGTGCAAAATATTGTGGAGAAAGTTTCTTAGAAGATTGGGATAAGAGATCATTCATAGCAGTGGAAAAACACAATGTTTCTGGCCAGGGAACTATGCAAAAATATTGTGGACAACACTGATGAGCTGATAGGTGAATAGGCAGATGCAGTGTCCCAAAGACCTACTATATGACAACAGGAAAATCAAAAAGATATCAACCATGCTCTACAAGAAAGGACCTAATACAAAACATATGTGCCATGAGTGTAAGCAACACTTGTGTATGGAACATGCAATTTTCATGGATGAATCCTGCCTTGGGTGTGACAGTTGAAGCAAAGATTATTTTTATTGTAGGGTTCTAGTGATATTTTCATTGTAGTTCACATAGTTTGTTATTTCTGATGTCATCTCAGGTTTTGGAAGCAAGACGTGTGTGTATGGAATCTGTTGTTGCCATATGTGAAGACTTGCTTAGGTGTCATAATTGAAGTAAAGATTTTTTTTGGTAGAGTGCTATTGGGTATTTTCATTGTAGTTCATGTAGGAATCTATCTCTGTTGTTCTTTTTTAGACTTTGCACACCAAAAGCTAGTCGATATGAAAATTTTGATGCTTTTTTATAAAGTCAATAAATGTTAAAAATGCAATATTTTATTTTTGTGATATTTTCCTGTTAAGCATTCATTGTTTAATATAATAAAACTCATAAAATTAAAATTAATAATCTATCAATAGAAATATTCTAAAGAATAAACATGGGTATGATACACCCAATGTATACGGGCCTTTATAACAAGAAAAGAAGTTGATATAAACACAGATACTTGTGGGGTGTACCATATGATCAGCTCTCAGAGGATGAGAAGGTGAGGGTTTATGAATGGCTCTGCACGTTATGCAGGCACCATTGGACAGCTGCAGCATTACAACCCATTTCTGGGATATCCCTGAAGGACTGTGGTGAATGGAAATCGTCCCAATGGGTGGAACTTCAGGCAGTGCACTTAGTACATTTTGCCTGGCAAGGGAAATGGCCAGATGTGCAACTGTATACTGATTCATGGACTGTAGCCAATGGTCTGGCTGAATGGTCAGGAATTTGCAAAGAACACTGCTGGAAAACTGGTGAAAAAGGTATTTGGGTCAGAGATATGTGAGTAGACCTCCCCTTGTGTCAGAGGATGTAAAAATATCTGTTTTCCATGTAAATGCTCACCAAAAGGTGACATCAGCAGAAGTGGACTTTAATAATCAAGTAGATAAGATGGTTCATTCTGTGGATAGTGGCCAACCTTCTTCTTTGGCCATCCCAGTCATTACCCAATGGACTCATGAACAAAGTGGCCATACTGGCAGAGACAGAGGTTATGCATGGGCTCAGCAACAGGGACTCCCACTCATCAAGGCTGATCTGGCTACAGCCACTGCTGAATGCCCAATATGTCAGCAGCTGGGGCCAATACTGAGTCCCCAACATGGCACCATTTCCTGGAGTGATCAATTTGCGACCTGGTGGCAGGTTGATTATATTGGGCCACTTCCATCATGGAAGGGACTGTGCTTTGTTCTCACTGGCATAGACACATATTCTGAATATGGATTTCCCTTGGCTGCATGTAAGGTTTCTGCCAAATCTACCATCCATGGACTCACAGAATGCCTTACTCACCATTATGGAATTCCACATAGCATTGCCTCTGACCAAGGAAAACACTTTGCAGCCAAAGAAGTGAGGCAATGGGCTCATGCTCATGGAATTCACTGATCTTACCACGTTGCTCACCATCTGGAAGCAGCTGGATTGATAAAAAGGTGAAACAGTCTTTTGAAGATACATTTAAGGTGCCATCTAGGTGGAAATAGCTTGCAGGGCTGGGGTAAGGTACTTTAAAAGGCCATATATGCTTTGAACCAGCATCCACTATGTGGTAGTGTGTCTCCTATAGCCAGGATTCATGGGTCCAGGAATCAAGGTATGGAAGTAGGAATAGTACCACTCATCATTACCTCTAGTAATACACTAGTAAAATTTTTGCTTCTTGTCCCCATGACCTTATGTTCTGCTGGCTCAGAAATTTTGATTCTAAAGAGGGAAGGTTTGTACCAGGAAGTACAACAATGATACCACTGAACTGGAAACTAAGACTTTCTCTGATCATTTTGGTCTCCTCATTCCTCTGAGGAAACAAGCTATATAGAGAGTCATATTGTTGTCAGGGGTGATTGACTCAGGTTGTCAAGGGGAAATTGGACTACTACTCCACAATGGAGGAAAGGACGAATACCTCTTAGTATTACCATACGCTGTTTTTAAAGTCAACAGGAAACTATAACAACCTAATAAAGGCAGAATGACAAAAGGCCCAGAGCCTTCATGAATGAAGGTATGGGTCATTCCACCAGGGAAAGAATTTACGTGCTAGTTGAAGGTCAAAGGAATACAGAATAGGTAGTGAAAGAAGGTAGTTCTAAATACTAGTTAAGACCCCATGATCAACCTTAGAAAAGAGGATTGTAATTTTACTACTTTCCCTTAATATGGGTTTCTAATGTAATATAATGTTGATAGAGTTAACACTGGTTCTTATGGATTGTTAAGATGTATCACAATGTTCAAGTTGTGAAATGATAATAAGCATCACTCAAGGAAAACTCACCTATTCTGGCAAGGGAATTAGTATGTACACAGGATAGTTATAATATGTTATATTTGTACACAGAATAGTTATAATATGTTAGGGGTAGTTATAAGCATGTATTGTATCTGGAAACCAGTTTAAAGTAATACCTTTGGTTGCCAAACTGACAAGGAGTGGATTGATATGGTTGATACATTGTGTCAACTTGAGAAGTTTAGAAGTTTAACTAGGAGACTCAGTAGGGAGCCAGGATCCTTACTTTGTAAATATTCTCATCCTATGCAAGAAGAAGTCAGGGAGATTTTGTGAGTGCTACATCTGCTCTGGGGATCTGGGGGTGGGGGTGTATGGGGGTGGGGGGTAGGTGGTGGTGGGGGTGGTGGTGTGAAGGGGTGGAAGTGTGGGGGGGTAGCCTGCATACAATATAAGGGAGAAAAAGAGTCTTGCTTTTCTCTCCTTTTGCTCTGGCTGCTTTTTCTGGCTGCTGCCTTGAAGTGTTGTCCCAGTGCAATGCCACTATGTTTTGGATCCAGATGATTATGGACTGAAACCTCTACAAACTGTAAGCCAAATAAACTTTCCTTCCTTCATGTGGGGTGCCAGGATATTTTGTCCTAGCAAAGAGAGAAAAGTAACCAAGATAGTGCTGTTGGTATTTTCATTTATACAGGAATTTATCTCTGTTGTTCTTTTTTAGACATTGTACATCCAAACCAGTTGATGTTGAAAATTTTGATGCTTTTTTATAAACAGTGAATAAATGTTAAAAGTGCAATATTTCATTTTTGTGATATTTTTCTTGTTAAGCACTCATTGTTTAATATAATAAAACTCATAAAATTAAAATTAACTCATCAATAGAAATATTCTAAAGAATAAATATGGATTGGGTTTTTAAATCTGGGAGAACTGATTTTTTTGAGTTCTTTGTATGTTCTCCATAGTAATCCTTTGTCTGAGGAACAGCTAGCAACCATTTTCTCCCACGTTGTGAGTTATCTCTTCACTCTGTTGGTGATTTCTCTTGCTGTGCAAAAGCTTTTCAGTAGGATGAGATCTCAGTTGTTGATTGTGGTAGCTCCCGTGCAGTCTGGGTTTTGTTCATAAAGTCTTTGTCTACATCAATATCTTCACCAGTTTTACCTACTCTATCTTCCAGCAGATTTAATGTTAACATGTTTGATCCAATCTGATTTTAGCTTAGTATATGGTGAAAGATATGGGCCCAGTTTTAATCTTTGGCATGTCTGGAGCCAGTTTTTCCAGCACCATTTATTAAACAGGCTGTCTGTCTTCCAGTGAGTGTGTCTGGCACCTTTGTCAAAGATAAGGCGGCTTAGTGTGTCTGGGCATCTGAGATGAATGCATACTTCTCAGTTGAAGAAAAACAAGCAGCAAGTAAATACATGAAAAAATGTTCAGCATCACTGGTCGTTTGAGAAATGCAAATTAAAACAACACTGAGATTCTACCTCATCCCAGAAAGAATGACTATTATGAAGAAATGAAGCGATAACAAATGCTGGAGGGGGTCCGGGGAAAAAGGAATCGTTCTCCACCATTTGTGGGAGTGTAGACTGGTGCAACCACTATGGAAATCAGTGTGGGGATTCCTGAAAAAACTAAGATTGGAGATTCCATTCAACCCAGCTATTCTGCTTCTGGATATCTTCCCAAAAGAATTAAAAACATCACACCCCAGTGATATGTGTGCACCCATGTTTATAGCAGCACATTTTATAATAGCCAGGTCTTGTAAACAACCTAAATGCCCATCAACTGAGGAATAGATAAAAAGATGTGGTGTTTTTATACAATGGAGTACTATTAAGCCATAAAGAAGGATAAACTGGACACTTTTATAGTAAATGGATGGAACTTGAGAATGTACTGATTAGTGAAATAAATAAGACACACATTTGTAAACATTATATTGTTTCATAGTGTGTGGACAAGCTGGCAGAGAAAACATTTGTATACGTGTATATATATAAAATAGTTAAAACAGTTACACTACTGATTTATTTGAATTTACTGAAAAGAAAGATTTGTGCTGGTATTGTTTGGACAGTTGAATGCAGATGTCTTGTGCTCTGGGTGAATGATTTGGGGATGACAATATGCAATGTATGTACCATTGTTGCTCCCTGATTGACGTGTTTTGAAATTTGTTGTAGCTTCTTCCTGCCCTTCTTTTTCCCCTTCTACTCCTCCTCCTCCCCTTCCTTCTTCTCCTCCTTTTCTCCTTCTTTTCTTTCTATCCTTCAATGAAGTGGATTTGAAAAAAAAGGATAAACATTGGTATGATAATCCATATTTATGGGTCATTATGACAAGAAAAGAAATTGATATAAACATAGATTCTGAGATCAAACCCACTGTAACAGCCATACTATGTATGACTTAATACACTTGAAAATGTAAATAAGGATGATTTACAATGAAACAGAAAAATTACAAAATTGAAAGATAGCTTATAATTGTTCATGAGACCTGGCAGTTAACTGTCATGGAGTATTTCTCTTATGTGGGATCTACCACAATCTATCAGTAAATTGAATTTATTGATCTGTTTCCCCCACTAGAATATAAGCTTCCTGAGAGCCAGCACCTGTCTTCTTTGATTTTGCAACTCCAGTGTTTAGCTAAAGAACACACTATGGATACCAGGGGATGTTTGTTTATATGAAGTTCTTTTTTTCACCTTTTCTTGCTTTCTTTCTGTCTCTGCCCTTACTTTCTTCCATCTTTCTTTTTCTTCTCCAACATTTCGAAGAATAATCAAGAAGCATAATCCAACCTAGAATAAAGAGTATCCTACTATTATTGTTCATATTCCCTTTATGATCTTTTCTTTATAGATCCTGTTACCCTACAAAGGAAACATGAACACGCAGGCTCTAGTGTGGAGCCCACAAAGAGTTCCTCTATAAGTCATGCTGCTTATCAAGAGCTTCCCTGAGCTGATGACTCATAGAATGGCCCAGCAGGCTCTGGTTGTTGCTAGGAAACTGTGGTTCCCTTGTGGAACCCAGCACCAGACTTGCAGGCTGTCCCTGATAACTCAGAGGAGATGAAGCACTCTCAGAAAAGGTAAAGGGGATAAACAAAGAGCTAAAATGAAGAAAGTAATTTTCCTTGCCTAGTTCCAAATGATATGTGGGGATTACAGACAAAATGGTAGAAAGATATGTTGGCATCATTAACAAAAGCCATTTTGTGCTTGCTAGTTTTGACACTGATAAAATGTGCTTTGAGAACATGGTCACAGAGAGGTCAGTTCTGCAGATGCTTTCCGGGGAGTTTCTGGAAATTTGGCCATGGAAGGGTCTGGGGCAGTGATAGTGGGTTTTCCTTCAGGACCCTGTTCACATTCTGGTTTGAATCCCTTTTGGCTTCCTAGTCAGCTGATTTTTGCAAGTGAGTGTCTGCCTTGGCCTCTTGCACACCTTTGACCCACTGCAAAGCAAGAAAACAGCAAGAGAATAATAAGAACTTAGAACAGTAGTTCTCAATTGATCATGTGGTAGAATTACCTGGAGAGTTTCTTAGGCACAGATTGTAGGGTCTTATCCTTAGAATTTCTGATTCAAGAGGTGTAGGCAGGAGTGTGTGTGAAATTTACATTTCTAATTAACTTACCAAGTTATGATACTGATGCTGGTTCAGTGACCAGCACACTCTTGGAATCCCTGCTCTGAAGTAGTAAATCTTGCAGGGAATTGCAAGGACTTGTCAAATCACTTAACTGAGGAAGAAATGAAATCCAAAGAAGGGCAGTGGATCACTTAGCTACTGGTTGTGGCCTGAAACCCATAATTACTGACTTGAACACTGGTGTTTTCACCACTATAAAATGCTCTCCAAGTGCTGCTGCTTTAAAAATTCTCCAGGAGACTCCAGATGGCTGCCAACAGGGGTGGTCCTACCAAGTGAATGCCAAGTTTCTAAATCCAACTTCGATAGCGACAGCTTTGAAAATGGAGCCAGAGACAGTTTGCAAAAGTCTTTGTGTTCTTCTCAGCGTCATCTTTCATATTTCTAAATACTGTAGATGGAAGAGGAAGCACGTTGAGGAGGAGCAGTCACTGCTAAGTAGGGCTCTGCTGTATTTCCACAGAGGCATGATTCCAGTGCCATGCTGCCAAGCGGCTGCGGGAGTGGGAAGCCTCCTGTTTTTGGATTCAAACCACAGAGCAGCACCCCCCACCCCGCCAGCCTGTGCGTGTGCCAAGATGGCTTCAGAGACATATTTAAAATTTAAAACATACACATTCTTACCATTTTTGCTTGAATATGGGCTTCATCAGCCATCTAGGCTAATTATAAGCTGTGAGACACAAAAAGAGTTAAAGTCAGCCAACAAATATTTTATTAGCAAAGCCCGGCTAAAGCAAAACTAGGATGAGTATGGAATTTGTCTTTGGCTATGCTAATCTCCTTTCAGACCTTTATGATTTTCCAAGACCACCTCCTCTTCTCTTCCCTCCTGAATTTCTGCTCCTGCAAGACCTGGCTTTTTATTCATGCTCAGCTAAACTCGGCTAAGGTATGAGATGAAAGAGATTTAAGGGTTTTTTGGCCCATGGTTTATTAATTTTAATAAAGGACATTGGAAGATTTAAAACTCTCTGATTATTGGGGAAAAAAACAATGACACTCTAGTGAGGAAATTTGAGGTGTGGTGGAAGTAGGAGAAGAGTTGATAAAAGTTAGTACATTTCCCAGAATCCTTTACATTGTACTTCACAGGTGGCCACAATGTATTTCCTGCTAAGGTTGAAGATTTCTTTGTGGATTGATAACACAGGGAGAGAGGCTGATGGTTTGTGAACCATCTCTAGTATTTACAGCAGTTCTGTTCACTCACAAGCTCTGTGTCCACTAGGTGGCATTCAGATAGAGCTGGTGGACAACTACTTATTTCTGTAGCTAATCATGCTAAGAAAAAGGAGCTGGAGATTCCTCCTTTGTGCCAGGGGCTTAACTTTGTTAATCTTGTCTTTGCCCATTGGGGTGAACTCCATGTATGTGGCTGCTATTGAATGAGGGCAGGAAACAGGGTATTTACTTGTGTATGTTACTTGTAGTTTTCAATATACTTCATATACATTATCTTTTTTGAGCTTACTTGTAGAAATTTTCATTTCCATTTACTTCTGGGAACACAGAGGTTCAAACCTGTCAGCTAGAAAATACCAAAACTACAACTTGAATCTGCATCTTTTGATTCTAAATAGGTCATATTTCACCTAAAACCGGTAAATCGGGGTGTATCTCAGAAGAGATAGAAATTAGTTGAGTGGATGCCAAGACTCTGGGCGAATTAACTGGAGTGGGGAAGTGATCTGGCCCACCCATGAAAATGTAGAAAAGGGGTACTTCCTGGTGACAGCCTTCCTTCTGGTGATACCAGTGGGTGCTTTATGATCCAGATCAGTGGGACAGGCAATGTAGTATATATAGCCTGTGACTTTCAGGAAAAGACAGGAGATAAAAATGTGGATTGGGCTGCCAGCCATGAAAGATGGTGCTTTAAATGGAGCAGATTTTCCTGGTTACCTATGAGATTCCACTCATGCAGTCAAGACATATTCTCAGAATGTGTGTGGGCTGCTTCTAAATCACATTCTAGCCGTGAAGACAAAAATTATTGCGGGCACCTAGAAGCGCTTGTATTGACTAAGGTCTTCCAGGAATTATCTGTATGTTGTCTACTTATTTGTGTTCAGTCTAAGTGTCATATAGAGGGCATTTCATTATTATTGTTTTGAAGGATGCCTGTCTAATATTTCAATTGTTTCTAGGGATATTGGCAAGGAGGATTATGGTAACCAGCAATAGTCTATGCATTTAGTTACTCTTAGGAAGTTAATGCAATGGTTTTGACTAAGGAGTCAAGAGAGGGTTTTTTACTTATGTGCATTAGCAGATACAAAGGTACTAGAGGGGATTAAGTTTAATATATGGGGAAGAATAAATTCACCTGCCATGTCAAAGAGGAGAATCTGAGAGTAATGAAAAGCAAGGTTGAATAGCTAACTTGAAATTGGGTTATATGGTCAGATATGTCATTCCACAGAGGATTGTGGCCATTTAAGCATCACTGAAGGTCTTTAGTGTCATTGTTGGAAGGGTTTTCTGGACATGCAAGGGGTGGCTTGGAAGGGAAGTAGGAGAAAAGATATCAGGATATAAGAATAATTTCTATAAGAGTTATAAATGGCTGACCTTCATAGAAATACAGAGGAAGAACAGATAGTAAAGATTCTAAGATGAGCTCCTTTTACTTGCCAGTAAGAAATTCAACTGTTTGTTGAACATATTGTTCCCACTGGGATCTTGTGGGTATGAGACACATTTTCCTGCTATTCTCTTAACCTCACATTCTTGTTGCTTGTTTTCTCAATGTGGTCTCCTGTTGGCTTAGTAGAGCAGAAGAACACTGCTCATTAAAACAGAAGCACATTGCAAGTATCACTTATTTTAAGTAACTGATTTTATAGCATTTCTACTGTGCCAAGTTGATAAATTAGGGACTGTACTATTTTACACAGTCTGGAGTCTCAGATTTAAGGAATCTTAAAATTTAGCAAATCCTGTGGCAAATGGCAACACCTGCTGGCAAATATGATATTACAAGCTAACTAAATAGTAGACAATGTAATGGCCCCGAAAAATGAACAAAGAGAACAAAATGGTAGAACTGGAAGGTTCAGGAGGGGAATCTACAGGCTTGGAAGAAATTAATTCTTCTGGGGAAAGGTGGGAAAAACAATGATGGTAAGAAAAATCCCAAATTTAGACAAATCAATCCAGAGAATTTCTGAAGACCTTAAGTGTGTCTATCATTATGTCAGGTGTTTTGAACAATAGAAATGTGACTTCAGACAAGGTTTCTAACCTCATAGGCAATCACATATTTAGAATGATACATTGTAAAGATCTAAGTCTTGCAAAAAGTTCTTTCAGAATAATATTGCAACCAACATTTTGAACCTGACAACTTTCCCCAAGCCTTCTTTGATGCTAATTTTGAATTTAGTTTATGTAGAGTGTTGATTTAGCAGGAATTTTTTTCCCTGAGAAAAACATTTTAAATATCATATTGGAATTGGTGCATTTGGAGGCATAGGTTAAATTTACAGCTCTTGGCCTAGAATTCATACATTTTATGGGATCAAGTTATCCAGGTTATGGTTCAAGGAAGTATTCTCAGGTCAAGTCGTGAATTTGCAGGACTGATGTGCAAGAAATTTCCCAAACTTATTTATATCCCATCCATTTTTCCCCTGCAGGAAGCATTACTTTAAGGCAGTATGATCAGCAAACCATAAAGAATCAACCATGTGTAAAACTTTATATTAGCTATGGAGAGGGATAGTATGGGATATGAGGCATAATTATTACCCTTGAAGATCTGGCTTGGAAGACAAAAGTAGTTATAAACAGTTGATGAGTCATAAAAGATTGCATGCCAGAAATACAGTATTTTTTGGTGCTGACTGACTGGGTCAAAATTCTGGTTCTTTAGTTCTCTAGCTAGATGGCTTTAGACAAGTTATATAAAATCTCAGTGTCTGATCTTTACAAAGGAAATAATAATAGTACCAGCCTTGTGGGGGTGGTTGTGAGTTTAAAAATAATATGTGAAAG
This sequence comes from Hydrochoerus hydrochaeris, assembly GCA_004027455.1. Taxonomy (NCBI): domain Eukaryota; kingdom Metazoa; phylum Chordata; class Mammalia; order Rodentia; family Hydrochaeridae; genus Hydrochoerus; species Hydrochoerus hydrochaeris. Next base: position 6,854 of record PVLA01015013.1, on the reverse strand, counting down.
CAGTATATATAGTATGGCATGTAGTACTCATACTATGTGTTAGCTATTATTATTATGGGGAGTGGTTACTAAGTGTTATGTTCAGCAGTTGCTGAAGGAGTTAGCTATAAATTCTTTTGGAAAATAGTGACAGAGAGAAAAGAAGTTTATTTATTTATTTATGCATGCATGCATGTATGCTGGGGATTGAATCTGAGGCCTCACATATGCTGAGCATACATTTTACCATTGAGCTGCATCCTTGGCTCCAAAAAATAGTGCTTTGAAGAAAAGAACATAGACTGGTGAACTGGGGAGGCTTCCTGGGCAGGTGGTGGTGGTTCATGTAAACCGAGGTTTTTTTTTTTTTTAAGAAGTAATATTTATATCAGGAAGAAGCAAGCAGATCATCCTGAATAGAACTGTAAAGACTGAAAGAGAGGCTAGTCTGCTTGGAGTGTGCCTGCGTAGTGGGAAAGTTGCTGAAGCCCTGCATTGACGTGATCATGGAAGGTTTGAGTACCGGATTGAGAAGTTAGAATGCTACTGTAAGGACTTGGAAGCCACAGATGGGATTTGAATGGAATAGTGTGGCACATTAGGAAGATTAATCTGTGCAAAAAGATTTAAGGGTGCAAGGCCAAGAGAATGGTAAGGGCTCAAGGTCAAGTCACTGTAGAACCAGAGTGCAACAATGAGGGTATGGATAAGAGGCAAGACTGACATGGACCTCACTGGAAAACCTGAGGACGTGGAATGGAAAGACCAAGGCAGGGAGTGGAGGAGATACTACTGCCTGAAGCTGGAGATGCTACGATACTTGAGAAGCTATCAGTTGGGTTAGGAAGGATGTGGCTAAGGATGCTGTGCATACTAACTGCATCCTGTGGTTGAGGTGATAGGAAAATGTAAACACTCAATTTCTGGGGCAATCTCCATTAAAATATTCAGACAAATGTCCTCACTTCCAGGCAGAGAAGCCTCTTGAGTTTAGAGCACATCCCTAGACAGAAATCTCAATAATTTATCAAATTTCCATTTTTAGTATACATAAGGTCATTGTAGCACTAGTGATTTCACTGCTTTTAGACCTAGTCTGAGTAGAATTTGAGTTCAGTAAACATTTGAACAATGCATTTAAGCAGCATTTGGGTTTTCATCATTTAGTAATGTACTAGGTCTGACCCATCCATCCTGGCTAATTCACAAGTCAACTTTCAGTGCTGACTTTTGGCCTGAGGACCCCAATGTCTCACCTTCCAATTTATCATTAATATTAATGATGACTGCTACAACAGGAAATCAGATCAACATGCAAATTCGTAGCTCTGCTCCCTGAAGAGACAATGGTACACCCGAATGCACAAGTCCGGCTGGGCATGTTTTTGTCTCTCAGGTGAAGTCTGGTAAGTGATGAGAACTCCTTACCTCAAGTGAAAAGTCAGTGCCATTAAAGATAGTTTGCTCTGTGTAACCTCATTTAGCAGGGCACTAAATAGTAGTTCATTAAGCTGTAAGCAGCTGTGTAGTGGCACTAAAGATTTCTGAGGCCACTAGGCTGAGATGGTGCCTTCACTGTTTAACTTCAGTTTCAAACCAGTTAAAACTTTGAAGAGAAATGGAGGATAAGAAGTGCAGTAAATTTGAAAATGGTCAGATTTACCCTAACATTTCTCTGGTGTGCGTTCTATTCACCTTTTCTCCACATACAAGTCAGCAATGCCCCCAGTGGCAGTGAGCACAAATCGCTCAATATGCTTTGAGTCATACTTTCTATTTTTATAACTTTTGCTTGTTTTGTGGTATAATTTTAGACATGACTTATCTTTTCCCCTCTAAGTGCTATATTAATAAAATTCACAATGCCTTGACTCTAGCAAAGAATCAAATATTCATTGGATAACTTGTTTTATAATCCTAGCAGGCAGGAAAAAGCTCAGGCAGAGGACTGTTCCCTGGTTGTGGTGAAGCAATTGTACAAGCAGTGTGGGCATGAGTAAGGTACACCTGGTTCAATGTGTGTATAAATTACACACTATGTGTGTATATACAATTATTCAAACTATCTGTATCTATTTCCTTATCTGCTATAATGGTACTTGTTACCAGTTTGTACCTACATGTCTCCCCAAAGCCTCATGCACTCAGATGGGGCTTTTCAGAGGTGGCTGGATCTAGGATGAGTGAATGTGGATTAAGGGTGTGAACATGGGTAAAGTGTATGATAAGTAAATTATCCCACTGATTGACTCAGCACAGTTCTGGGAGTGGATGATGGGAAGGCCACCTTGGGTGTAGGTGGCAACTCTCAAAAAATTTGTAACCTGGACGGGATAAAAGGGAAAGGGAAGCTTGCCACTGCTTGCTTTGCCATGGACTGTTTCTCCTCTGCCTTGCCACCCTGCCTTAGAGCCAGTAGATTATGGATTGAAACTTTCACAAACTGTGAGCCGAAGTAAACCTTTTCTCCTTTAACTTGTGGGCATCATGTATTTTGTCTCAGCAATGAGAAATGTAACTAAGCAGTACTATATGACCTTTATAGAATCATTGTGGAGAATGAAAAGCTAACATATAAAAAGTGCCTACCAGAATATACAGCATATTAATAGGCCTGTAGAAAGTCATTGCTGAAGAAATAACTCCAAGGAAAAATTTCAGAAGTCAAGAACAACTTTCCAAATATGATAGCATTCCTGAAATGTCATGCTGATGACCTGACATCCACTATGGTACCAGCTCTACATTGTAATCCTCTCTTTCCATTACAATTTTAATTGTGAGATTTGTGATGAGAGTTGACATCTCCTAAAATAATATGAATGTTTTTCTAAAAGTGATTTTAAAGGCTTTCACTTCTGCTTTTAATAATGTTAACCAAGAGCATAAAATGGGCTCTGTAAGGTACCTCTCAACTTCTATGACACTGTAAGATTGCTTTAATTATAAAAAAGAATGAATGTGAAATGAATATATATGAAAACTTCAATGTCTAAAAAATAAGTTGCAGGTACTGCCATGTTATCAAGACCTGGAGCTTAGACCATTGCTGTCTCTAAGCCTGGTGTGCTACGCACTTCCCAGACCTTTTGTAGGTATTGACATCTCTAACCATAAAGAAGAGATGGAAGGAGTGTGATGAACCTATTTTTGGTTCTGACCTTAATTTTTTTTCCCAAAGAGCAGTGAAGTAGAATTATTTCTGAGAAAAGTGTAGAGCTCTATGCTGAGAGTACTGATAGATGATTTAGCTTTTCCTGACAACTACCCATTACTCAAGCAATCAGAGAAGAGAGATGGGCTTAGAACTAATAAACAAACCAGTCAATAAATAAATTAGATAAAAATGGAAACTCATAGGTTCCTTCTGACCAAATGTTCTCTCAGCTTAGTGTTGGCCATGGAAACGGAGCATGACATCCTCAGAGAGACTAACCAGATAGGCTTCACAGCCAGCAGAGGCACCCACAGTATTACAACTTGAACCCCCGTCCACTTCCATTTTTAGTCTTGGCACATGTCTCAGTTGTGTCATGTTTTGGCCCCTAAATCTTAACTCTATGCAGATTGTCTGTCTCATACTGAAATGGGAAAAACCTCTTATTTCATAATATTAAAAATACAAACCAAAACTGCCTCTCTAAGGAAGATTCTTAAACTGTTGTAAGACATTATCTGCCGTACAGCAGTCACGAGGAGTGTAGGATTTCTGACCCTGTCTCAGAATTCCTGGAAATGTATGAGGCTGAACCCAACTTACTCGAGTCAGATACGACAGTGGGGGAACTCCTGAAGATGGCAGCAGCACTTTAAATTTCACCAGCCTGCTGTTGGTCTGTGCTTCACACAACCAGAAGTCAAATGATGCTTGTGTCTCCCAACACAGCCTGGCTAACATTTTCAGCCACTATTTCAGATTTCAGCTTTCCTATTTAAGTTTGCACAGCATGGAACATAGAAAGAAGGACTTAAGGCTAGACAAAAGTGTGTCAAAGCCTTTTAAGTCAAAGAATGAAGGAACGTTAAAGACACTGCTGGCCTTCCATTTCCTCCCAAATGTGTATTCTTTTCACTTGAGTGTGAAACTGAAGGAATAGAAATAGAAATAGAGATCATAGATCATATGCTGGTTTTTAAAATGATACAACTCTCCACTAGTTAGTCATACTATTAGACAAAGAATGAAAAAAATTATTCCTTCTGCTTTCTGTTGCCAGAAATGCCCATTAAAGAAAACTAATGTTTATTCTGTAATTGCTGAACTTTATAGTTTTGAAAAAATGCCTGTATGCAAGAGGTCTCCATGAATATAAATGAATCTTTCACATTTGACTTGAAAAGCTATGTTATTCATACACTTCTCTATGTGGAACTCAATATCTAAAGCATTTTCTAGGCTAAGGTAAATGTAATACATGCCCAAAATTATTTTATTCAATTAAATACTTAAATCGTAAAGGCAATATGCACTTGTATACAAATCAATTTATTAGTATATATATAGAAAAAGTTAATAATCTTCTTTGCTTGATCTTATTCAAGTTACTGTTAAATATGCTCAAGAAAACAAACAAAAAAGTAAGAAAGAAAGAAGGAAAGGAGAAGAAAGAAAGAAAGAAAGAAAGAAAGAAAGAAAGAAAGAAAAGACACATACTGTTACAAAGTTGGGGGAGTCTTGTCCAAGTTCTTTATGTCTTAAACAAAGAACTGAATAGGACACCCAAGAGTATAAGTAGGATCAGAGATTTATTTGAAAGAGCAAAGACAAGATATACGCCGTAGGCTGGGGGAGGGTCAGTGAAAAGAGTTCAGGACCCGAGAGGCTTTGGCATCGAGGGTTTTAAGTTTTAAGGTTTAGGGCAGGACTGAGGGTTTGGTCTGAGGTATGACTGCTGCCAATGAGTAGTTTGACTCAGCATCTTCCAGAAGGCAGTGGAGTTTTTGACCCTTTATGTCCCTTAGAGTAATTGTCATGGCATCCAAAGCTCATGGAGAAGAGGTCAAATTTGCATAGCCATTGACATGGTAATTAAGGTGGGGTGGGTGTAGGATGGCAAAAGACCACAGGGCACAAGCCTGGGGACTTACTGTGTATAAGCTAAGTTATTTGGTTACTTTTTCCCATTGTATTTAAAGCAGGGCATCTTGGTCCTGGACTATTGTAACCCAGAATGCAAGCAAGCTTCAAAGTAAGGTTCCCTTTTTTTCCCCTACCTATTTCCTTGGTTAGATCTAGTCCAGAAATCTGGCCCCAAGGCAGGCCTACCCTCCCTTCATTCTCCAGGTTTTTCCTTAGCTGATTCCTTCCTGACACTTTGCACATTATTGTAACTTTCTCTAGATGAATAAATACAGATTGAATTCACTGCTGCATAGTGTATCTTTCCTTGGATAGAACATAATTACTTGATCACAGATCCTATGATGGACATTTGTTCTATTTCCAGTTTTATCATCACTTATTAACTTTACAGTTTCATGTATAGCCTTGTATAATGGTGCTTTTATTCCTGTAAGGCAGAGTTTCCAAGGCAAAATGGTATACAGAGGGTTTTTTGTACTGTAGATCTTAATAAATACTGCTGGAGTACCTTATAAGAGGGTTGCAATATACATGTGTGTCCATTTGTCCACATCCTTACCAGCATTAAATAATACTAATATTTTAAAATTTTTGCTAATTTCATGTATAGAAAATGGTATCTTGTTTGAATCTGATGTCTCTGTAACTCAATTTCATTACTCTGATGAAAAATGGGAAAAATAATACTACCTGACACACAGGACCATTATTGTAATTAATTGAGTTACTATTTATACTGATTTAGAAAGGTGCCTGGGGCTTTGAACAGTGCCTGATTCATAATAAGCACTAACCAGACTACATAAATGCTTTCTCATGATGGGGAACATCTTGTATATGCTTATTAACCATTTGAATTTCCTTTGTTAAATATGAAAAAATGTTTAATTTTAGTGTAAAACAGTGGGTGGATATTTTCCTCACTTTTGAAATCAGATCACTCCTAGGGAAAAGTGCAGTGATCCTTGATCTCCACCTCTGTTATCTGAGGAAAATACCACTGGCTGGAAATTCCAGAGGTAGAGAAAAGTGTTGCTGAAATGTCAGAATGGGAGGGGAAATAGACTTTGGAAAACAGAAATATTATGTTCTAAATAAGCTTCTAGGATGAACCCTCATTAATATAAAAAATGACTTGAACTTATCTTCCCTGGTAGACAAGACCTCAGTTTACCTGGACAGAAGTTGAAATCCATTATAGGATTTTCAGAGAAAGAGATGAGGAAGATAGGAAGCAATTTAATTATCAAGGGTGCATATTTACAGGTGAAAAATCATCATTTGATAGGTTGGATTTTAGAACAGCTCAGCCTTTCCTTTTGAGATTACAAACTACTACTTCTTGTCAAATGGTTATTTTTCACTTGGACTTGTCCTTTATAGGGAATCTTGTATTATTTATCAGTCACATAAATCTTAAAACACCTAGCATCAGGCTTACTTAAATGTCATAGACAACTATTTCTTGTGTTCTTCCTCTTCACTTCCATCAGCAACATGCTCTTTTCATGTTTTTTCCCCCTACATCTCTGTTATGATTGGAAGGGTGATGCTCTTTCATCAAGGATTTTCATCTGTTTCAGTTAAATTTGAATTAAACAGTTATATTTCACTTCAGAACTGTGAGAGGGAGGCTCATGGAAAAGAGAGGTGGTCGGGTATTGGAGGGGACAGTGGAAAAACCCGGGAGAGAAAAGGAAGGTGGGAGAGATTTTCTGAAGCCTCCTCAATGGCAATTGTGCAGGATTCATAGGCAGAATCAAGCTGGTTTTTATTGAACTTTAGAAATAAT
>PVLA01015012.1:0-27506 GCA_004027455.1 Hydrochoerus hydrochaeris | reverse complement strand
TTAAAGAGCCATGGAAAAATGGACTGGCCCTGCGCCAGCACCCGTTGGGGCACCCTCTCCCATAGGCTTCCCTGCTGACCTTTAGGGACCTGTGCTTCTAGCCAAAAGTTGACAGGGCCTGCGGCACTTGAGCCTCCAGCCCAACACACACAAGAGCCAGCGGAAACCCTTCTGGTCCGGGTTAGTCGGTCTCATTTCTCCTCATTCAGGGGCCACTTATTCCTCTTTGTCAACATTCTCAGGACCTACAGTTAAATCTCCAGTGTCAGCAGTGGGATGTGTTGGCAGCCTTTTCATTCCTACAGGACAGCACCCCGAATTTGTTCCTGACTCACTCTTCATGATTCCCCAGTGCCCGTTCCCTCCTGGGATGAGACCTCCTCTCAAACTCTGGACAGCAGTCCTCTTCCAAAATCCTCCTTCCCTCTCCACACATTTGACCATTACCCCCTTCCTCCTTCCTCTGGTCCCACCCCTCCACCCTGATTCCCAAGAGCTTTTTGCTGTCACTTAGACAGACCGTATCTTGGGCTGTGCCCCTCAGCTTACCTGGACAGTCCCTTCTCAAGGCTTCAGAGACAGCCCCCACTTACTCTGTTGAGCTCTCACCACAGTCTTGATCTGACCCCACCTCTCAACAATGTGTCTTAATCTATAGCCCTCTCTCCAAGACCACCAGATACCCCTCTAGTATGTTTACTACCTGGGGCTCCCCCTTACCCCATCTCATGGGCCACCATGACAGAGCCCAAAGCTCTCATCCAATGAATTCCTCTTCCCACAAGCAAACAAAAACTGCTCTCAGTCTTCAGCTTAGTTGGCTTTCTCCACCTCTTGGTTCCCAGTTTCAGCCTTAAAGCCAGATCTCCCTCCCAACAAAAACCTACACCTTCATGCCCTCTCAACTCATAAACAAAAGCTCTTCCAAAACTCCCATTGGATACCAGATAACATATGCTATTGTTTCGGACTCTGGGCACATAATCAAAATCCAATCACTACCCACTCCCAAACCATCTCACAACAGACAAAACACAGCCCTAACCCAAACACGTATCCTGGCTTCCCACCAGCCTTTTCATGACACAAAAGTCCCCCATGGCCAACACAGGCCACATAGACACTCTTACAGGGACAACCCCCTGCCAGCCTCCCATCACCTATCCCTTTGAGTCTCATAGCCCCAAAATGACCCAGCGGACAAAACCACTAGACACAATGCTCTCACCCAAACTGCAAAGACCCCATCACGCTATTTCTCCCTTTGTTCCCAGATCTCAGCCATTAACGTCCACTGTCCCTGGCCCTGCCCTCCCTCCACTCACAGAAGAGTCCCAGCTGGGTCCTCAGAGCCACGGGCTGTACCTGGAACTCTCCAGCCGCCCAGACCGGGCATCAGGTGGGTGGCGGAACAAGAGCACCCAACCCTCACAGTGGGAAGGAAGACTATGAGACTGATTTTCACATTTGCTACTTTCCTTCCTGTCCTACCTACCTAAATTTTCACTCTTAATGAGCAACCCTAACCCTACCCCTCACAATTCCTCGTGAATTTTACTGAGTTGGTTTGCTGATACCCTGAAACTCATTGTGAAATGTAATCTCCAAAATGAGACATGACATGTTGGGACTGCTGGGACTTTTAGGAGGTGACAGGGCTCTGACCTCACAGATAGATGTCTGTCTATCTTACACACACCACATCCACTACCATGTAAAGCTGTGTCTCATTTTGTAGGAAGTAAAAGATGGGATAATGAAATAGCACTTGTTAGAGGCCACTTCCTGTCAGTCACTGCAGCAACCCAGCTGGCCACACCCTGTAGAGGCTGGCGCTCTGCGCCCTCAGAACTGGCTCTACTCCTGGAGCTATGTTCTTCCCACAAAACTTCAGCACCGCTGGGTTAAGACTGAGTGCTCTGAAGAAATGTTAGTGTAAGTAAATCTGGTCACAGTTACATGGTGATCACCTTTACGCATCTAGATAAAAATCTGGCAAACGTCAGCCCATGAGCCAAAGCATCCAGTTTCTATAAACGAGTTTTGTTGAATCCAGCACACTCCTTCATGTGTGTCTTGCCAGTGTTACCGAGGCTGCCATTTGGGCTGAACTATGTCCTCCTCAAACTTGTGTTGGAGCTCCAGTTCCCAGTGTGACTGTTTGTGGAGACAGGGCCTTTAACAAGGTGATTAAGGTTATATGAAATTATGAGGGTGGGGCCCTAATCTGATGGCACTGGTGCCACTGTAAGGGGAGGAGGAGACACCCAGAACATGTGTGCATGGCAGAAAGGTCATTTGCGGACTCAGCAAGAAGGAGCCACACAAATCAGGAGAAAAAACTCACCAGAAAACAACTGAGCTGACTTCAAGTCCTGAAAACTATGAGAAAACAAAGATTTGTTGGTGCAGTTTCATGGTTACGGCAGCCAGAGATTAGAAAAGCCTGGCTCCTGAAGCAACTCTGGGAGGGACACCACTGCCAATCAGGATCACACATGCAGAAAATAATGCTTTATAACATTACATTTTTGGCTTTTTGTCATTGTTTTTGCTGAAATCAAGGTTAGTTTAACAAATTTATAAACCTCAGAAAAGACTAATCAAGGAGAATACAAAAGTATATAACTAATATAGGAATGAAAATTGTCATTACATATGTTGTAGACATTAAAAACACTAAAAAGAGGTTTATTAGAAATATGCTCATTAATTTCAATAGTTAGGTGAAATGGATGAATTCTCATAATATTTTAACAAAACTATGCTACTGTTAAGATGTTAATTCTCCCCAAATTTATCTATAGATTTAGTTGTAATTCCAAAAAGAATTCCTCCAGACTTTTTGTAGAAATTGTAATGGGATTCTAACATTTATATGGCAAAGCGAATGTCTTAAACTATTAAAACAATCCTGAAAATGTAGAAGAGATGTGGATTGCTGCACTGCTTGGTGACTACGACCAGGTCTGAGGGCAGGTGGCAGGAAGGAGGAGAGAGAAGGAAAGCACCGCTCCTATGAAGGCATGGCACCCCGACGGCTTGGTCAGGGTGGCCCCCTCTCCTGTCCTAGGTGTGAGCTCTCCTTCCGGTCTGGCTGTTGCTCATATCCGGATCACACTGGCAATTCTGTCCACTGCACTTAGCCCCTCTGGGCTCTGTGGGTCTGGCCTGTGGCTCCGGGGTCCTCCTTCCTGCCAGTTTAGGCTATGCCTCCAGCACCCCTTTCAGGCCCAGGTTGCTGACCTCCTGCAGCATGATGACCACAGCCAGAGCAGGCACTGAGCACCACAGCTGCCCAGATGCCAGCTCCTCCCTCTACACTCTTGTCACAGGCCAGTCCTCACTACCATTCTGCACTCAAAGGCCATCCTGTAAGACACCCCTCTAGAGCTTCTAGTCAACAGTGAATGCTCGCCCTCCTCCCACCTCCTGTGGATCCACAGTAGGAAGGTCTCTTAAAGAACAGGATCCTCCCAAAGAGGCATTTCTGACTTTCTGCCATTGCTCCAGAACACTGAATTTATCCTCATCCTTGACAGTGGAGGGCCCTTTGCATCAAGCTCTGTGTTGATTGCTTTACAAATATTAGTTCATTTAATCTGCATGACAACCCACTTCTCAAAGGAGGAAACAGAGAAAACAAGCAGGGCCTGACAGCACCCCACTATTTGGGTAAACCTGGGATTCAAACCCAGCTGCTCATGTAATGAAGTCTGTTCTGACTGCTGTGCCTCCCCCTGCCAGGGAAAGAGCTACTTTTTCTGGAAGGGACTGAGAATGGCTGAGACAAATGGAAACCAGGGTCTGGACTGCTTGACACTTCTGTCACAGTCTTCTTCCACATCTCTAGTTGAGGCTGTTGCCTTTTATCACTATTGATCTCCTTTGATTATGTCAAAGCTTAGTGGACAAAAGGACCCTAGATGTCCCTTGGGAAGGTGGTGCCAGATTACAGACATGGGTGCAAACCCTGATTTTATCAGTCATGAGCTCCATGACCCGGGCAAATGGCAACCTCTCTGGCACCCTGTCTCTGGAGCAAGACGGTCAGGACAGTGGGCACAGGATGGGGCTGTCATCAGCAGGGAACCTGAGCCGGTAGGTGAGTCTCAGGCCTCTCATCTGCCAAGAGTCACACAGGCAGCTGTGAGAAGTGAGTGAGATCACATAGTTACAGCCAATATTTCAGCTCACTATGCACAGTGCTTATAAACAGATGGAATACTTAAGGCTCTCTGGACAAGCACTGTTCACAAAACTGACCATGAAATGAACCTGCCTGCTCATCTATGTGTGAGCAGATATGGAAAATGTGGCACATATATACAATGGAGTTGTGCTCAGTCTTAAAAAGTTGGAAATTCTGTCACTTGTGACAACATGGATGCACCTAGAGGACATTATTTTAGGTGAAATAAACCAAGGGCAGTTGGACAAATGCCATATAATGGAATATCACCTAAGTGTGGTGTTTAAAACACTGAATACAGAGGAACAGAGTAAACTGGTGTTACCATGCACTGGAGTGGAGCAATTGAGTGATACTGGTCTTCAGGCCGATCCACAGAAGCTTAACAGCTCTACAGTATAACTACAGTTAATTATTAACAGTACAACATATTTGAAAATTACTAAGAGGACAAGCTTCAGGTATTGTCTCCAAATGTGGTAGGTGTGTGAGGCACTGCATATGGACCGAACCATTCCACAGTGTAGACATATATGGAACAGAATATCACATTGTATGCCATGAATATATGCAATTTATGTTAGCTATTTTTAAAAAGTAGAGAAAAAAATCTTTCACAAAAGAGACAAATTTCTCATACAGAAAACTATCAACTTTGATTTTTTTTTTCAGAATACCAAATTAAAAAAAAAAAATCTGCCAGGCTGGCCATAGTAGTTAACACCTACAATCCTAGAACTCTGGAAGCTGAGGCAGGAAGATCCCTGTGAATTTGAGGCCAGCCTGGGCTACAAAATGAGTTCAAAGCCAGCCTAAACTGCATAATGAAATCCTGTCTCAAAAAGACAAAAATAAAACCATAAAAAATTTAAAAACCTGTCTACAATATATGCTCAAAAACTTGCCTGACCAGCTGTGAGGCTGGAGGGGTGAAGGTATGCAAGCAAACCGACTCTTGGGCAGTGTGGTTTCCTAACCTCATTCTTCCTCTCCTCGGCTCATTTCCCATCGCCCTCTCTCACAGGCACTGCATTTACCACACCCAGTCCTTGGCTTTGCTCTAGCATGCACCCGTGCCTTTGCCTGTCCTGGATCTTCTATCTGGAAATCCCTTCCGCTCCCACGCTGCCTCATCTGGGTAACCATTAATGCTCAGTTCAAAATCACTTCCTCAGCTGGGGATTTAGCTCAGTGGTATAAGTGCCTGGAGAGTGCGACACTGTGAGTTCGATCCCTGGTACAAAACAACAAAAACCAAAAACCCCACTTCCTATCTTACATGTTCCTCTGATGCCCAAAGATTCCTGCATAGCTCTTTGGATACACTGTAACAGGCTGTGAGGATATTAAGATCCATGTTCCTTTCCTCTTTGTATTATCCACCCCACATGCACTTCCTGCCATGTACTAACCTCCATTCCATCCAGCTGAATATGAAAGGGAGTAAGAACACTACCAAGAAGGGATCCACCACAGGCCCTGGGTGTCCCTGTTCACACTTCCTGGGTAAGCCAAGAGTGCCGTGAGCTCAGGGCTGTGCTTGCAGCAAGCAGTTCTATAGAATGAGGTAGAGCTCCTTTTGGGACAGACAGCAAGCTTGCTATACAGAAAAGGAACTGCCAAGCACAGTGTCCATCAGCTGTGACGCAAACCTCCTGCTCTGGCCCTCTGTGTCGATTGTGCCTGGGATCAGAAGGTTCAGGCAGAGGCAGGATGCTCACACTTGCCTTGCTGTGAGTCACCAAACTCTGTGTTTCCATCCCAAGAGCTTTTGTCCTCTGATAGCATCCTCAAGGCAGTACCAGAGAGCTTATGATTTCAGAGGACAGCCAACTGCAGACTGCACCTCATGCAGCCCATGAACGCTTTATACAGTTTGTGATCTAGAATAAGATTTTTATATTTTTAAAGAGTTGCCAGAGAGAGAGAGACAGAGAGAGAGAATATATGACAGAGACCTTATGATATCCACAAAACCTGAAATATTTAGTTTCACTCTCAAAACAAAATGGTCACCAACCTCTGTCCTATCTTGTAAGGAGAGTAAAATTAATATAAGCCTCTGACAGGATCCAACCCATCAGTTCACTTCCTGACAGGAAGGCTCAGACAAGCTCAGCCAAGAGATTTGGTGCACTTTCAGGAACCGAAGAGAACGGGCAAAGGCCAGGGTCCCAGTCCTTTGGAGCTGACTTCCCTAGACAGATAAGAAACACACACACCTGCCAGAGGAAAGGAAAATTCGACCTGGAGTTCCAAGTTCACTGGCCGGGCTGGGAGGACGCCCCTGTTCTACACGGGGCACCAGGACAGGGCCCTCTGAGAAGACACCGAGCCACCACATGAACACCCTACAATAGTTAGGGTTGGGCAAAGCAAATAAAGTCACTATAGAAAAGTTCTACCTTGGTGAAGCTGGTTTTGCTTGACTGAGCATTTACTTGAAGACTATAAACTTTTGACAAAATAAATGCTGAAAATTTCCTAGAGGTTCTGGAACTTAATCTACAAGTTTAGAAAATACAGTGAGTTCCAAGTAGAATAACACCGTCATGACAAGACACGTTATAATCAAGCTACTGAAAGACCAAGGGAATCTCAAAGCAGTGACCGGAAAGTGAGAATGTAACACAGATTCCTCAGTGAAGTTATCATAACAACCAAAGACCTAGAAGGCCAGAGGCACCCAGATGGTATATTTAAAGTGCTTCAGGAAAAATCTTGTATCAACCAAGCATTCTACAATTGCCAATAGTGTCCTTCAAAAACGTGGAGGCATTCCTGCATAAACAAGAGCTCAGACTTGAATTCTGCTAGATCCTCTTGCAGAAATACTAAAAAGTAGTTCATCCCTTTGAAGTGAGAGGACACTAAACCCTAACCTAAAGTAAATATGAAGATACAAAGATTTCTCATAAATCTAAATCCATGGACAAATATAACAGATGATAGTCCAGTGATCCTTGTTTTTAACAGCTCTTTTAGTTTTCTACAGGATTAAAAGACAATGGTAAAAATAATTTGAAATTTATATCTTTAGGTACATGATATATAAATATATAATTTGTGACATCAAAATACAAAAGAGTATGGGTACAGAATTACTGGGGTAAGCTTTTGAAAATAATTGAAATGAATTTAGTGTCAATTCAATTTGGTAATTATAACTTTAGTGTGTTATATGTAATCCCTGCAACCACCCAAGCATTCACACACAAGGAGGGAGGACAGTGGGGGGAGAGAGGCAGCATCTAATCATTAGGACAGCCACGGAAGGGAATGAGAAGCTTGCGGAAGTGTGCCACCACAACCATACCGCAGGGCCACATCGCATCACCAAATAAATGGGAACACATTCCTGCTATAGGCACCACTTGGGTAAGTCTTGAGAACTGTATTGAGTGAAAAATCCAAGCCCAAAATGTTACATTATATAGGGATCCATTTATATTCTATTCTTGAAATGACAAAATTATAGACATGGAAACCAGATTAGCGGCTGTCAGCGGGAAGGATGAGGGGTGACTGTGGCGACAAAAGGACAACACGAGAGACTCCTGTGTGGGTGGAGACACCCTCTGCCATAGCTAGATCCAGTATCCTGGTAGGAATGCTGTGCCTCAGGCTTCCCAGATACTGGGCAAAAGGTACACGGTGACTCTCAGTACTATTGCACCTGCAATTACCTCCCAAAGAAGTTTAACTTAATTATAAAACCATATTCCCACCCACTAGCTAATTTGAACCCAGAAAAACATCTGTGGTAGTTGACTGACTGTGTCAACTTGAGTGAGAGAAGTTTAACTAAATCTTCTCAGCAATCCCACACCCAAAGGAGTGGAAGGCCCACCCTAGGGCAGCTCATCCATCGCCTGGATGCTACAAAGGGGAAATTAAGAATGGAGCTGCTTCTCTTTCTTTGGAGAAGCTCTGTTCTTCACCTTCACCTTGGACGTCGTCTCCTGGCTTCCAGCACAGATGCTTCGGCTTCCGGGGCAGATCCTCCAGCTCTTGAGCAGACTCTTCAGCCTCTACAGCAGACCCATCGGCCTCCTGAAGTGGACTTGCTCGGGACACAGCATGAGCTCCAGATCTCGGACTCATCCTTTGGTCTCCGGCATGCAGACGCCCTCTGCACACTTCCTCATCTGACACCAGTGGTGGCCACTGACATTCTTATGTGTAATTTCTTAAGTGCTTATGTATCTTGTGTTATATCTGCTTCCCTAGTAAAAACTGATTGATAAAACATACTTTAAGGAAGCTTGAGTAGGTGTTTCCATTTGCCATGTATGAAAGAAAAAGCAGAGAGAAACCAAGGGGTCCGCATGCAGTCACACAGGCAAAGTGAGCTGTGATGAGGCCCAGCAACGCTCTGGGAGTGTGAGGCAGGAAGATCACAAGTTTGAGCCCAAACTGTGAAATTTAGGGACTTAGCAAGACTTTGACACACTCTCACTCTGTCTCTCTCTCTCTCTTACCTTCTCCCTCCCCCCACCCTTTAAATAAAAATGCTGGGGATGCAGCTCACTGAAAAAGTCCTAGGTGCCCCTCAGCTCTGGGGAGCAAGAACCAAGCTGCACCCATGCAGATTCCTTTATCTGTTTCCCAACTTGAGAACTCGGGGACAAACTGCGGCTACTGCTGGCTGGTGGCTTGTCGGCTGCAACCGACAGAACCACAGGTTTGCTCAGGCTGACCTCTCTCTTGCTTGCATATCAGATGACTGTCTGAAGATGAACAGTCATGTTGTGGTTGTGCCTAGCTGTCCCCAAAAGCCTCATGCGGTCATGGGCTGGCTGGATCCGGAGTGTGTGATGCTGGGACCAAGGGTGTGCAATCACTAAATCAGCCCACTGATGGGCCTGACATAGCTCTGGTGTGGACAGTGGGAAGGCCTACCCTGGGTGTGAGTGCTGCCTGCCCTAAGTCGGGGATCCTGGGGGGAATATAAAGGGCAGAAAGAGGGCTGCTGTTATGCTTGGTGCTTGCTACTTCACTGCTGGCTGCCTTCTGCCCACCCCACTTTGCCATGGACTGCTTCTCCTGTGGGATACTCCTCTCATATGCCACCCTGCCTTGGAGCCAGACAACTATGGACTGAAACCTCTCCAAACTGTGAACTAAATAAACCTTTTCACCTTTAACATTAGGCACAGGGTTTTTTGTCTCAGCAATGAGAAAAGTAACTAAGACAAGTCATAAGTAATTTGCTAGTTTCTAGGAGGAGAACCAGAACTGAATTATGCTTCTGGAGCAGAGCTGCCAGGAAGGCCTGGACAAAGGAAGATGACCGTGTTATCTTTAAGAATCTGGAGGGCCAATCTCACAGCACAGTACTGTAGTAGCTTACTTTGGGGTTCTATTCACCACCAGAGGGCACCAAGCAACGCACAATAGTGTCATTTTACTGAAAAGCAGATTCACCTCCAAACCCTGTATTCTATTTGCACCCCAGTGCTACCCTAGTTGGCCTCTTCTATCTAACCATGGAGCCTGCTGCTTGGGTCCTGAGAGGTGGCTGGTATCCCGAACAGAGAACTCTAACTGAAATGAGATACATGTCCTGGACAATCAACCATTAGTAGTGAAGTGAAAAATACCATATCGATCTCTGAGTCTTATTTCTTTTCACAAAATGAGATGGATGGTGATATTTCTTGAACCCTTACCAGCCTCATGCAATCCTATGAGGTGAGTTCTGTGTCCCATCTTACAAACAGTGGGGCACATCGAGATCAAGTGACAATATGCAAGAGAGGGGGAGAGTAGCTACTGGAACCCAGGTTGTCTGGCTTCGGAGCTGCCTGTGCCCACTTCCCTGAAGATTAAGACAGGCAACAAAGGGCTATCTCCCCACAGCAAGCCTTACGCCTGCCACTGGACTCAACCATCAACAGCATGCTCTCCCAGCCAGCCATGCCTCTGCCCCGGTGCTCTGGGCAGTGTGGGCTGGGCCAGCTGCGGCAAGCAGGAGACACCCGCAGCCAGACAGGTGTTGTCCCCTTTGCACAGCCTGGCCTGATCCCTGAAACAGCACGAAGGCCCTGCCAAGAGCCCAGCTCCTGTCACACACGTATGAAAGTTATGCCGTGGCCCGCTTTTGCTCCTCTGCTTTTTGTATCTCTTCCTCTGTAGCCCACCAATCCAAAACTAAGGAGAATTTCTTCTCCATCCTGAGACTGGCAAGAAAACAGTCTCCTTTCTAGTGACTCCATCAGAAACCCCAAGAGAGGCTTGCAGAAGTTTGACAAAGAACTCGCCTGCAGTCAGATTTGGGATTGTTTCTAGCAGTTGCAGGGAGAGAGCTCCATGGAGGAAGCAGAGGAGGCACAGAGGAGGGCCAGGACAGGGCAGAACAATGGGCCAGTGGGCATCTGGGGACCTGGTCAGGAGCTAAGACTGGGGTGTGCAGAATACGGCTGGGCCAGGTTTTTCAGGACAATCTCCATTTCAGCATTTCCTCAGCAGGCATGTGTTCCTGAAGTCAAGACTGTGTCAACATGGGGCAGGGACTGGGGTCTCCACACACTCTCTTAGGCTTACCTGACACTAGGGTTCTATGTCTCGATCATCAGCATGACTATCCAGGAGGTGCACTTTTCCAACAAGGCAAGTCTTTTCACATAGGCATTCACTCATTTTTGGAAAGCTAGGCCTACTCCCTGCAGAGGGAGGAATTAGCCTTCCCTGGAGGCTAAGTGCCCGTAGTATCTAAACTTCACTCTTGCTCCTTTGTACAGAGTCACAGTTGGCATTTGCCTAAGCTAAGGCACTGGCTCTGGTCTCTGTGTGACAAGCCATGCCCCGAGACCTGCAATCACAGTGGACACCTCCTCCAGTCTCTGTTGGCCAAACCTTCCCAGGACGGGTGAGAGTGAACCACAAGAGCAAGGAGACAAAGTCTCATCTTCCTGGCTCCCCGGCAGGTGAAGAAAAGTGTTTGTGACAACACCTTCCTGATGCCTCGCCCCTCCCCAGAGTCCTCAGTTTTTGATAAAACTGGGAGAAATCCTCTCCAAATTACAGTTTTTCCCCGTTTTGGGGGTTTTCAGATCTCAAACTCTTTGGTGGTTTGCTGGCCTCCTTCAGCACGCATCCTGAAATGTGACATCTATTTTGTCTGCAGGGAGGTTTCTCTGATGGCCTCCATCCGCCGACCCAGCTGGTCTCCAGGAAGCAGCGTCCTTCGAGATGGCACAGCGGTGAGATGAGGGCTGTGGGCAGCATGTCCTTCACGTGGGCCTCTGCGGACCTGCCCAGAGTGGCTCCTCCTGTGGCCCGGTAGTCATGAGGGTGCGGAGCATGGAAGCGGCCACCCTGCTGTGGCTGTGTGCCTTTCTGTCCCTGGCCAGCGGCCACAGCCTCTTCACCTGTGAGCCAGTGACCATGCTGCACTGTCTGAAGATGACCTATAACCTCACCTTTTTCCTCAACCTCATGGGTCACTACGACCAGGGCATTGCGGCCGTGGAGATGGAGCACTTTCTTCCCCTCGCCAATCTGGACTGTTTGCTGAACGTCGAAACTTTCCTTTGCCAACCATTTATCCCAACCTGCACAGAGCAAATTCACGTGGTCCCGCCCTGCCATAAATTCTGCGAGAAAGTGTATTCTGACTGCAGAAACATCATGGACACCTTTGGGATCAGGTGGCCCGAGAAGCTTGAATGTGACAGGTTGCAGTACTGTAATGAGACAGCTCCTGCAGCTCATGGCCCACACAGAGGATCTCTCGGTCCTCAGAAGAAAATGGAGCAAGTCCAAAGAGACATCGGATTCTGGTGTCCAAGGCACCTGAAGACTTCTCGGGGACAGGGCTATAAGTTCCTGGGGATTGAGCAATGTGTGCCTCT
This sequence comes from Hydrochoerus hydrochaeris, assembly GCA_004027455.1. Classification (NCBI taxonomy): domain Eukaryota; kingdom Metazoa; phylum Chordata; class Mammalia; order Rodentia; family Hydrochaeridae; genus Hydrochoerus; species Hydrochoerus hydrochaeris. The sequence goes on along the minus strand of PVLA01015012.1, from coordinate 15,458 downwards.
GTGCCCCAACCTGCATTTCAAAAAAGACGAGTTAGAATCTGCAAAAAGTTTTATTGGAATAGTTTCAATATTTTGCCTGTGCGTGACCTTGTTCACATTTCTCACCTTTTTAATTGATGTCAGGAGGTTCTGGTACCCCGAGAGGCTGATCATCTATTACTCCATCTACTACAGCATCGTGTCTCTCATGTACTTCATTGGGTTTTTGCTGGGCAATAACACAGCTTGCAACAGGGCAAACGAGAAGCTGGAGCTGGGGGACACCGTCGTCCTGGGCTCGCAGAACAAGGCCTGCTCCGTTCTGTTCATGTTCCTGTACTTTTTCACCATAGCCGGCACCATGTGGTAGGTGATTCTCACCATCACTTGGTTCCTTGCCACTGGGAGGAAGTGGAATTGCGAGGCCATTGAGCAGAAAGCCATGTGGTTCCACACCGTGGTGTGTGGGATCCCAGACTTCCTGACCATGATGCTCCAGGCCATGAAAAAGGTGGAGGGAGACAACATCAGTGGGGTGTGCTTCGTCAGCCTCTAAGACCTGGCCACCTCCTGCTACTTTGTGCTTCTGCTGCTGTGCCTGTGTGTGTTTATGGGGCTGTCCCTGCTCTTGGCCGGCATCGTCTCCTTAAACCATGTGTGACAAAACATCCAGCACAACAGCCGCAAACAGGAGAAGTTGAAGAAGTTCATGATCCACATTGGCATCTTCAGTGGCCTGTACCTGGTGCCCCTGGTGACGCTGCTGGGGTACTACATCTACGAGCAGGTGAACAGGGTGACCTGGGAGATCACGTGGGTCTTGGACCACTGTCGCCAGTACCACGTCCCGTGTCCTTACCAGGGAAAAACAACAGCCCTACTGGAAAAGGCACTGTTCATGATAAAATATCTGCTGATCGTCGGTATCTCTGCCATTTTCTGGGCTGGAAGCAAAAAGACCTGCACCGAGTGGGCTGGGTTTTTAAAATGAAATCGCAAGAGAGATCCCATCAGTGAGAGCTGCCTGGTGCTGCAGGGGTCCTGAGAGTTCTTCCTGAAACACAACTCCAAAGTGAAACACAAGAAGAAGCCCTGCAAGCCTGGTTTGCTTAAGCTGAAGGTCATCTCCAAATCCATGGGGACCAGCACCTGGGTGACCAAGTATCACAGCACCTCTGCCGTGGCCATTGCCGACCAGGACTACCTGGTACAGGAGACAGAGGCAGAAATCCAGACCTTGCTGGAGGTGTCAGTGAGAAAGGCAGGCACGGCCAGGGAGCAGGACCTCAGGGAGCTGGTGACCCCCACAACCAGCTCCAGATTCCACAGGGACATGGGTGACGGGAAAAGCCAGGCCACCAGTGTGCAGGACAGGGCCAGTGTCTAGGACAGTGCCCGGATCCAAGGAAGGCTGAGTCCCAGGAGCAACACTGCTGCTGTGGGCTCGGGGCAGGGCGCAGTTCCCCAGGGCCCCGGCTCTCCAGAGCCCGGCCACCTCGAAGACACCACAGCCCCCATCAGCTACGCGGTCTTGGGAGCTGGGCAGGCACAGGGGCCAGCGTCACCTGGACCCCCGAGGACTCCCAAGGACTCCATGGGCCCTGCATCGTAGGAACCCCCTGGTCACCTTCCTTCGTATCAACTATGGAGCAACTGGGTAAAAAATCTCCTATCAAGAACAATACAACTCTTTTCCCCAAAGGATTCTGACAGATTCCTGAAAACAGAAACGTTTAGGGTAATAAAATTTTTTAAATTGTGTGGGACGAGGGAGCTACAGGAATTTTCTTCTATTTCTTTTCTTTCTTTCTTTTTAAATTTAATTTTAGTTTTCTCCTTTTGTATTTCTGAAGATTCTACTTGGGTTGGATGTGTTTTAAGATGCATTTTGCTATTTTGGTTTTTTGACATCAAGGTAAGATTTTTCTTTGCTGAAGTATTTAAAACCTATCCATGGGAGGTGAGTTGCAGCTCACCGGGGCAGGCCCGGAAAAGTTTGGGACCATCGATCCGGGCAGCTGGGTGCCTGCCCAGCCCCTTTAGGACACTTGACTAGGCTCCACAGGTTCTGTGGGTTTGAGTGGACCGCGCCTAGCGACCTTCATTCAACGAGGGGAGCCAGGCCTGCGGAAAGGGGAGCCAAGTCTAGGCCGCCACCACGAGGTAAGTGGCAGCTCTCCAGGTCAGACCCAGAAAAGTTTGGGACCATTGGTCCCGGTGGCTGGATGCCCACCCAGCCCCCTTAGGACACTAGATGAGGCACCAGAGATTCCGTGGGCTTGAGTGGACCCGGCCCAGCAACCTTCATTCAACCAGGGGAATCCAGGCCCACTGTGCAAGGGGAGCCAAAGCCACGTGGGTCAGAGTAGTGGAGGGTGCAGGAGGTGATTTCCAACACATCCAGGGAAAACTTTGGAACATCACTGGAAACACGGAAATAGAGGAAAATGACAAAATGAAAGACCAAAAGGCAATCGCAAACCTCCAGCCCATCCCAAGAAAACCTAGGAACCATGTACATAGAAGAAAACACTAGCCATACACCTGAAATGCCTGAAATGATATCAACTGAAATAAAGAAGCAAGTATGGGAAATTATGAGGGAACTCAAATCAGAAATAATCTCACAGGTAAAAGAAGAAATGATAAAAGTAGTGAAAAAAATACTGAAAGCATCCAATGAAGACACAGCTAAAAAATTAGAGGAACAAAGCAAAATGATAGAATCCCTGAATGAACAGTTTAAGAAACAAACAGAATACATGAAGCAGATTCAAAGAGATACACAGGAAATCAAAAATTCCACTGAAAGTTGGCAAAACAGCCTCAATGAAAATAAAGATAGAATCTCAGATCACAAAGATAAGATTGCAGCTAGTGAACAGGAAAGATCTTCTAAAAATAACAAGAAATCAAGAAATAAAAATTCAACAGCTGCAAGATGATGCAAAGAAAAACCACATAAGATTAATAGGGATAAATGAAAATAAGGGGACAACACAAATGATATCAAGAGGCTATTTACAGAACTAATAGCTGACAACTTCCCAAACATGAGGATGGAAACTAACATACAGATTAGTGAAGCATATAGATCTCCAAATAGCCATCACCAAAACAAACTAAACCCAGACATATAATAATCACCATCCCAGAAATCCAACATAAGAACAGAATATTAAAAGCTGTTAAAGAGAAAAAGCAGTTCACCTATAAAGGAAAACCTATCAGAATCACAGCAGATTTCTCAACAGAAACAATGAAGTCAAGAAGACCATGGTGTGAAGTGTTTCAAATACTAAAGGAAAACCTCTTTCAAGCCAGACTGATGTACCCTGCAAAACTGGGCTTCAAAATGGATGGAGAAATAAGATACTTCCATGACAAAGACCAGCTGAAGAACTTCATGATCATCAAACCAACCCTACAAAGAATACTGAAAGACACTCTAGATGCACATAGGAAAAAAACACTAAGCAAAACAGACAATTAAAAAGAATGGAAAGTTAAGATATAACATCAGAGAGATAACATGTCAACAATAAACCAATATATGACAGCTATAACCATTAGTGTAAATGGCCTCAGTTCACCAATTAAAAGAAACAGACTGGCAGAATTGATCAAGATATATGGATCCAACCATATGCTGTCTACAAGAAACCCATCTAACCCAAAAGGAAACTCAGACTGAAAGTCAAAGGATGGAAAACAATACTCCATGCAACAGGAACTCCAAAAAAAAAAAAAAAAGCAGGGATAGCTATTCTGTTTGCAGACCATGTGAACTTCAAATCAAGAATGGTCCAAAGACATAAAGAAGGTCACTAAATACTAGCTAGGGGAAAACTGCAAGAGGAAGAGATAACAATCTTAAATATACATGCACCAAATTCCAGAGAACCCAGTAACACAAAGCAAGTATTAACAGAAATGAAAAATCAAATAGGCAATATCACAATTATAACAGGAGACCTTAACACACCATTGACACAAAGGGATAGATCAACTAGACAGAAAACCAGCAAAGAAATAACAGAACTGAATCACATCTGTGAACAAATGGATTTGATAGACATATACAGAGTGTTCCATCCAACAACATCAGAATATATACTCTTCTCAGCAGTACATGGGATATTCTCTAAAATAGACCATATACTAACCCACAGAACATATTTAAGTAAATGCAAAAGAACTGAAATTATCTCATGCATGTTATTGGACCATAGCGCCATGAAACTGGAAATTAATGATAAAAGTAACAGCAAAAATCCCACAAACACATGGAAATTAAATAATACACTCCTGAGCAATCAGTGGGTCACAGAGAAAAAGAAGAAATTAAACAATATCTACAAGCAAATGAAAACACAAATACAACTTAGTGGAACCCGTGGGATGCAATGAAAGGGGTCCTCAGAGGAAAATTTATTATACTGAGTTCTTACATTAGGAAACAGAACAAACACAAATAAGCAACCTGATATTACACCTCAAACATCTAGAAAAAGAAGAGCAAGCCAAGCCCAAAGCCAAAAGAAGGGAGGAAATTATAAAGATCAGAGCAGAAATTAATGCAATAGAGACTAAGAAAACTACAAAGAATCAGTGGATCAGAGTTGGTTTTTTGAAAGAATAAATAAAATTGATAAGCCCCTTGCCAACCTAATTTAAAAAAGGAAAGAAAAGACTCAAATTCATGCAATACAGAATGAAAAAGGTGAAATCACTACCAACCCTGTGGAAATACAGAAGATCATCAATAACTATTTTGAAAACCTCTACTCTCTTAGGTTTGAAAACAGAAGAAATGGACAAAGCTGGATTAAGATGTAAAACTGCTGAATAACCCAATTTCTATTAATGAAATTCAAAGTGTAATCAAGTCTCTACCAACAAAGAAGAGCCCAGGCCCAGATGGATTCACTACAGAATTCTACAAGAAATACAAAGACGACTTAATGCCAACACTCCTCAAACTCTTCAATGAAATTGAAAGGGAAGCAATTCTCCCTAAGTCATTCCTGGAAACAAATATCACTCTAGTACCAAAAGCTGAGAAAGACCCAAATAAAAAAGAGAACTATAGGCCAATCTCCCTAATGAACATAGATGCAAAAATTCTCAATAAAATATTGGCAAACAGGATGCAGCAAATCATCAAGAAGATCACACACCATGACCAAGTGGGATTCATCCCAGGCATGCAGGGATGGGTCAACATATGTAAATCAATAAATGTAATCCACCATATCAATAGAGCCAAAAGTAAGAATCACAAGATCATTTCTATAAATGCAGAAAAAGCTTTTGATAAGATCCAACACCCATTCATGATAAGAACCTTACAGAGAATTAGAATAGATGGTCTTTACCTCAATATGATAAAGGCCATCTATGACAAACAAACAGCCAGTGTCATATTAAATGGCCAAAAACTGAAAGCCTTTACCTTGAAATCAGGCACAAGACAAGGATGTCCCTTATCACTGCTCCTATTCAACATAGTACTGGAAATACTGGCCAGAGCAATTAAACAAGACACAAATAAAAGGAGTAAAGATAGGAAAACAAGAAGTTAAATTTTCATTATTTGCAGATGACATGATACTCTACATAGAAGACCCCCAAACCTCCATTGAAAGACTCCTAGATATAATAAATAAATTCAGCAATGTAGCTGGATGCAAAGTCAATACTCAAAAATCAATAGCATTCTTATACACTAGCAATAAAATCACCAAGAGAGAAATAAGAGAAGCCACACTCTTCACACTAGCATCCAAAAAATGAAATACTTAGGAATTAAGCTAACGAAAGATGTAAAAGAGTTACACAGGGAAAATTATAATACCCTGAAAAAAGAAATCAAAGAAGATCTCTGAAAATGGAAAGACATCCCTTGTTCATGGATAGGAAGAATAAATATTGTGAAAATGGCCATTCTCCAAAAATTGTTATACAGATTCAATTCAATCCCAATGAAAATATCACTAACATACCTCATAGATCTAGTGAAAACACTCCTAAAATTCATCTGGAACCAGAAGAGACCTAGAATAGCAAAGGCAATTCTAAGCAGCAAAGCCAAGGCAGGAGGCATCATAATCCCTGACTTGAAGTTATACTACAAAGCTACCGTAATAAAATCTATGTGGTATGGGAATAAAAACAGACCTGAAGATCAATGGAATAGACTAGAAGATGCAACTATGAACACACTCAGCCACCTTATCTTTGATAAAGTCGCCAACCATGTTCACTGCAAGAACGATAATCTGTTTAATAAATGGTGCTGGAAAAAAGTGGTGTTCTATATGCCAAAAACTAAAATTAGACCCATGCCTATCACCATGTACTAAACTAAAATCTAAATGGATCAAAGATCTAAATATTAAAACAGAAACACTAAATCTGTTGCAAGACAAAGTAGGTAAAAATCTTGAAGACATAGGGGTTGGTAGAGAATTCATGAACAAGAACCCCTGCATGGGAAATACTTCCCAGAATCAATAACTGGGATCATGTCTTATTAAAAGAGTTTCTGCATGTCCAAAGAAATCTCCAGCAGAGAAAAAAGAAAACCCACAAACTGGGAAAAAATCTTAGTGAACTCTCCCTCAGACAAAGGACTTCGTCTAGAACTTATAAAGAATTAAAAAAAAAAATCAGACCCCTGAAATTCAAAGACCCAATCCAAAAATGGGCATCCGAGATGAACGCACAGTTCTCAGATGAAGAAATACGAATGGCAAATAAATACATGAAAAAATGTTCATCATCATTGGTCATTAGAGAAATGCAAATTAAAACCACACTGAGATGCCATCTCACTCCAAAGAATGGCCAGGATCAACAAAACTACCAACAACAAATGCTGGAGAGGCTGTGGGGGAAAAGCAACTCTTCTGCACTGTTGGTGGGAGGGTAGACTGGTGCAACCACTGTGGAGGTCAATCTGGAGATTCCTTGAAAAGCTGCGGTTGGAGGTCCCATATGACCCAGCTATTCCACTCTTAGGCATATTCCCAGAAGAAATGAAAACATCTTACCACAGTGATATATATCCATCCATGTTTATAGCAGCACAATTTGTAATAGCCAGATCTTGGAAACAACCTAAGTGCCCATCGACTGAGGAATGAATAAAAAAATTGTGGTCCTTTTATACAATGGAGTACTACTCAGCTATAAAGAATGATCACATTGATATATTTATAAATAAATGGATGCAACTTGAGTTCACACTCATAAGTGAAATAAATCAAACTCACATATATAAATACCATATAGTCTCCCTACTATAAGAAATGGTAAGAGTACAGAAGATTTTATGGTTCACCATTATATTGTTTTGAAGTCTTATGTTTTCATTCATTGGTTGGAATGGTTTTATTCTGTGTTGTTTGATCTTAATATATGTGATGGTATGAATAGTTACTTTGAAGAAAAGACAATATGGCAGTCATTGTTGATTTGATATCATCTTGCTCTGAAGTCCTTACCGTGCTCTTGTTTTTCTATTACCATTGGTTCTATCACATTGTGTTTTATTGGATTTAATATGTATGATAGTATAAACAAATTTTTTATGGAAAATGAGATAATATTGTAGCCATTGTTCATCTTCAGTTATTTGGTTCAGAATGTCTTGCAATACTTTCATTCTCTTGAGTGATTTTATTCTATGTTGTTATGTCTGACATTACTGTGTGTAAAGCTAAGCTCAACTATTTAAAAGAAAGAGACATTATGATAGCTATTGTTAATATCCAATTGTCTTTGAAGTGCTGTGTTGCTTACATTGTTATTCTGATCTGCTTATATCTGTCCTCTTTTGTTTTATTCTCTTTAAAATAAAAAATTTTAAAAACCTTACCCATGTACTTTTATATGCGTTTGAAAATAAGCTTATATGTATTTGAATATTTTGGAAATGTTGGAAAACCGACTTGTGTATTTTTATTATCATACTCTGATGTTTTCGCACTGCTTTGGTAGCATTTATACTGAATTTCTGACAAAACTAGCAGATAGTATTCTTTCATAGTCTAAAAAATAGTTGACACACCTTTTATAAAAGGTGTTCAGCTTTGAAGAACCACTTCTACCTTACTGCATGGGAATTTATTTGTTGTTGATTTAGGAATTGCATGCAGATTTCTTCTGCACGGAAATAAGGTGCTCACTGAGAGGTGTCCCTGGGGTGCTGCTCCCGATCCTTCCACATTTTTGAAATAAAATATCCTGAAGGATTAGCAGAGGAAATTTATTCTTTTACAGACTCAGCCAGGTGCAATTGGTTTCTTTTCCTTGATGTTCATGACACCCTTGACTGTATTACAGCCACTTCCAGTTGCTTGGACATCTCCTTTGTCTTAATTTTTGTGTTTTTTTAATGTTTAGACTACTTTGAACACTTTATATGGTGTAGTCGTATTCTCAGATGTTATGCAAAATCCATTTTTGCAGCAAAGTAACTGAGTGTACAAAAGTATCTTAGCGATGGTAGTGCCAGCCCTGTGAGGAAAAGTACTGTTCTGAGAAACAAAATGTGTTTTGTACACAGACTTTAAGCTATTCAGTAGTTTTCACAGTTTTATATGTTGAGCAAAGTTTTCTGAAACTTTTGGTATATTTAGCATACTGTTAAAGCATAGAAAGAAAATTATCATGTACTGAATGGAAAATGTTGTAAATATTAACTTTTCCACATTTGTAAACATATAACTTTGTATACCTTGTTTTGAGTGACCTTTTTATTAATAAAATTTTCTTTATATAAGAAAAAAAAGTGTTTGCTTTTTCACTGATGAGGGGTAGGATAGTCTTCCCAATTTCTGGAGGATGAGGCCAGAGTTTCCTAAGTTGCTGACAGGAGGCATCTCCTGAAGTAGAGTCCATGGGATTTGGAAAACATAACACATGAAGAGCCCAGGTAACTTTGGGAAATGCCATAAAGTTAAATAGACATTTTTCCTGTAGATTTACTGAAGATTCCATATATTCATGGGCCTTTTAAAGCTGGCTGCAGCTGTGGGACTGAGGCAGGCAGGGGTGGGGGTGGGAAGGTCGCCCTGCTGTGCCTGTGTTCTGCTTGCACTGGCCTGGCCCCTGCAGTAAGCTGTTCTTCATGAGACAGTGAAGGCCTCCTGCTGACTCCCTTGCTTCTAGAGAGCTCTCTGCTTGCTGTGACTTTTCCTTGGGCCACTACTTCCTCCTGAGAGCCTCAGGTCCTCATCCATCTCCAACACAGGCTGGACAACACTTGATGTGTAAGTAGTCTCCCCAAAGCTAGTTTTCTTCCCACCCCCAGAGAATACAAAACTGTGGTTTCTTCCCTGGCTCTGGCCCTGGCTGTTGATAACTTTGGGAGGATTGTTGAATCCCCCAGCCCTCCCTCACCTCAGTACACACAGTTCTGAGAGGGCCCTGTGGGAACCAGACACTGCAGAACAAGGGACATTCCAACGTGAAGCTGGAGGGAAAGAAACAGAGTCATAAAGTCCCTTCACTGTCCCCTTGCCTGACAGCACCCTGACAGCTGATGGTCCAGGGATGGGCTTTCCTTCAGTCGAGCAGTCTCCACCCTGTGCCCACACTCTCCGGGCCTATTTTTGCTTTTACATCTCAACATACTTGTCCCTCCATCTGAAACACTCCCTTTCCTGATCAACTAGTCCTTTCAGAAGTCCTACCCCATACCCAGGGCACAGTCCCAACCCTTCCACGAGGCCCTGTCCTTGTACCTTTAGCCAATACTCTCTTCCCTGGGCTAGCAGGAAATGCCACAAGAAGTGAAAGTGACAGTGCTTAGAAAGCAATGTCAGGCTGACCTCCTACCTGCCCGGAAATCATGCCCTGAGACCTAACACTGAATGACAGCAGAGGACGAAGGCTGTCCTCAGAGCAGGGAGATGTTCACGCGTCCTCAAATTCCTCTTTGGTGCATTTGCCCAGAGGAGCAAAGAGTAGAGCTGAATGTCTCAGCTGCTGCCAGGAATCCTGAAGGTCACACAGGGTTGCCTCGAGGAGACCCTCTAAACCCCCCATGTGCACTCCCAGCTGATGTTCAAAAAGCAGTGCTGTTCCCAGCTGCAGCATCTTGTCCCCAAGGTTGAGGTTGTAAATGAAACACAAAACTGCACTCCACCTTTTCCTTCAGGGGTTGACTCAGACCAACGAGGGCTCTGTGTGAACCCAAATGTATCAGCTCACTGCTTTGACCTGGCTGGCATGTGACACCATCCTCGGGGCTCCTCTGCATGCCCAGCACTCTACTCTCACCTCTCTCTAATTGTAAAGTTCATTGTTCCCCCAGCATCTTCCATGCTCTTTCTAACTTAAGACACATCTCAGAGCCACCCATTCCATCATATGCCAGATGCAACCACAGGGCCACTGCCAGCCTCCTCTCCAGGCCAAGGACCCAGCTGCCTACCAGAATTCCTGTTTATCTCATGACCACATGCCATTCAGACAAAAGCAGAGCCACCTGCCCAGCTGATGGAGGCAGAATTCCTGAGCCCTTTTTGACTAGCCAGATGCTACCTGGTTCCAGATACTGAAAGCTACGCCTTCTAGGATCTCTAGGAAAATCTTCAGGACTACTGAGCCAGGGGTGCCTTCCATCATCACTTAAATCATTTGCACCATGTTCAAATGACTTCACAGAACTCTGTCCTTCTCCTTGGCTCTTGTTCTTGCCAGGCAGATCTTCCTAAGCAACAAGCCATCACTATCCTTTACCTGAATCTATGGAATGCCCTCTGTGGCAGGCAGAGTAATGCACCTCCAGAATGGCACAGAATTGTCCCAAGAATCTGTAAATGTTACCTTTTATGGAGATGGGCTTTGCTAAGAATTAAGGAGCTCAAGATGGGAGTTAGCCTGGATTATCCAGATGATCCCAGTGCAATCTCTAGGGCCCCTACTAGAGGAATGAAGGAGGCAGAGAGAGAAGATGGTGTAATGCTGGAAGCAGAGGATGAAGAGATGCCTCTGAAGAAGGAGGAGGCCAAGCATTACCAGCCCACTAGAAACACAGAAGTTATGATTTATGTCTTAGTTATTCTCTTGTTGCTAGGATAAAAGACCTCACATCTACAAGTTAAAGGAGGAAAGGTTTAGTTTAGCTCACAGTTTGTACAGGTTTCAGTCCACAGTTGCTGGCTTCAAGGCAGGATAGCAAGACAGAGGAGCATGGCAGAGGAGAAACAGTTAATAGCATGGCAGGTTGGAGCAGCAAGGATTGAGCCTTCCTTTCCCTTTTTATTCCATTAACGCTATAAGTCTATTGGTTGGTGCCACCCACACCCAGTGTGGGCCTTCCTATTATCCAGACCCAGAACTATGCTAAACCAATCAGTGAACAACTAATCCAGTATCACCTATCAGCCCATAACCCAGTATCACATACCCTGAATCCAGTCACTCCTATCCATTGATGGAAAAACATGATGTTGGGATGTGAAGCCTGGTCAGAGGAAGTGGTCCCTGGAGGTGTGGCCTTACAGGGTCTATCTCTTCCCTCTGCTTGATTTTTCTTTTCTCTGCTTCCTGCCACCACACCATGAGTTCAGATTCCTCTGTGATGCTCACTCCTCTCCTGTGATGCCCTGCCTTGGAGGCAGGCAACTAATGGAATGAAGTCTTCACAAACTGTCAGCCAAACTAAATCTTTCCTTCTTCAAATTGTGGGTGTCAAGTATTGTGTTCCAGAAATGACAACATAATTAAGACAACAGACAAGCAGTAAACATTCTCCCCTTAGAACCTCCAGAAGGAGCTAGCTTTGCAGGTGCCTCAACTGTAGCCATCATAAACTGATTTATAAGAGAATACTTTTGTATCACTAAATGCATGTTGATTTCTTATAGGGGCCACAGGAAACTAATATATTCTTTTTAATTTTTTATTATTACATATTTGCAGTACATGATGATTACATTCACTGTGAGTTGATACACGGACATAGCACATCTTAATTCTTTACTTCCCCATCCCCGTCCCCTCCCCTCCTTTCTTTCCCCATATCTTGGTCCCCTTCCCTTTTGCAAAATACCTACCTTCTTGTTTCCTATTAACTATCTTTTATTTTTCTCTTTAATTTAGTTATACTTTGGGTTTCTCAAACAAGAGAAACTATGTGATATTTAAGCTTTTATGTCTGATTTATTTCACTTAACATAATGGACTCAAGGCATATCCATTTTCTTATAAATGACTCAAGTTTACACCTTCTCCTAACACCTGTAGTAGAATTTGGACATGACAGAAGTGACATAAAGTCCTACTTGTAATCTGCTCTGGCCCTATCCTTAGATAATCTTCTGTATACAGAATCCCTACAATCCTTTGCTTTTTTCCCTAAAGACATGGTAATTTTTTCATACCTGGGTGCCACAGTTGATCTTTCCACCTAAAACACACCCCTCCTCCATACCGTACCAAGAGACCGTGAGGTTGTAGCTCCCTGGGAAACCGTGCCTGCTTCTCCATCTGTCCTCAACTCCATCCCCATTGCTGGTAACCACTTTCTGGTTCCACACTACTTTTGCTTGTCTGCAGCACAGTCCCATAAGAAATTCCCCAATAAGAGAACAATATACAAATTACATATTTTTTCTTTTCCCTTCCTTTTCCCTGAGATATTATTTTTTCCCTTTGAGCAGATTCTTACCCTTTCACAGTATTTATTGAAGATTTTGTATCTTATGTACTCTTACCATTTCTCAAACTACAGAGATAATATCGTATTTACACATGTGAGTTTGATTTATTTCACTTATGAATATGGTCTCAAGTTGCATCCATTTACCTATAAAAATCTCAATGTGATCATTCTTTATAGCTGAGCAGTACTTCATTGTATAAAAATGCCACATCTTTTTTATCCATTCCTCAGTTGATGGGCACTTAGGTAGTTTCCAAGATCTGGCTATTACATATTGTGCTGCTATAAACATGGGTGTACATGTACCACTGTGATATGATGCTTTCAGTTCTTCTGAGAATATGCCCAGAAGTGGAATAGTTGGGTCAAATGGGACTTCTAATTCCAGCTTCTTGAGAAACTTCCAGTCTGACCTCCACAGTGGTTGCACCAGTCTACCCTCCCACCAACAGTGCAGAAGAGTTCCTTTTTCTCCACAGCCTCTCCAGCATTTGTTGTTGGTAGTTTTCTTGATCCTGGCCATTCTTTCTGGAGTTGGACTCTCAGTGTTGTTTATGACCAATAATGCTGAACATTTTTTTCATGTATTTATTTGTCATTTGTATTTCTTCATCTGAGAACTGTGTATTCATCTCAGATGCCCATTTTTGGATTGGGTCTTTGAATTTTGGGGGTCTGATTTTTTTAAATTCTGTATATGTTCTAGACAGAAGTCCTTTGTCTGAGGGACAGTTGACTAGATAGCTAAGATGACTAGATAGCTACGAATTCTATTAGTTCTTACAACAAAATAGTTAACATTCATAGGATTGGATCAATTTTGCATGTTTATGTCTGGTGATCTAAGGAACTCTTTTGAAGATCACTATGTAAAATAACAATCTTAGTTACGTTCCTACCACTTTGTTTTGAAGGCCTATATTGTCATTGTTTTGGGCTCTTTGCTATTGTTATTTATTCATCTTTTTGTTTCTTGTTTTTCTAGTAATCTGTTTTGTTTTGTTTTTCCCTCTAAAGCAGAAAGAATAGATATACAAGTAGAAGCTTATACATGCCTAGAACTTCTCCTAAACAGTTTATGAGAATCAATCGTATTATATATGATGAAATGAACAGCTACTTTGAAGAGAAAGAGACATTATGGTATCCATTGCTGATTCTGTATTGTCATGCTGTGAAATCCAGTAATGCCATTATTCTTTGTTCAGAGTGTTTTTAGTCTGTTTTGTATTATTTAATTTCAACATACATGAAGGTATGGACAACTACTTTGAAGAGAACAAGAGACCTTACAGTAACCATTGTTGATTTTTCTATTGTCTGGTTCTGAAGGCCTGTAATGCCTTCATTATTCTGCTTTGATCAGTTTTACACTATTTTGTTTTGTATGAATTCATTATATGTGAAGATATAGACAACTATTTACAAGAAAATAAGAGACATTATGGTAGCCACTGTTGATCTCCTGTTCTCTTGCTTTGAAATCTGTGTCACTTACTTCTGATCTGCTTTGTTCTGTTTTATCCTGTTTTAAAAGAGAGAGAGAACAATATAAGGGACAGGAGTGTAGCTCAGTGGCAGAGTGCTTGCCTAGCATGGATGAAGCCCTGAGTTTGATCTCTAGCTATGGAGAAAGGGAAAAAAGGGAAAGATAGAAAGTGAATAAAAACTCTGAGAAGCAACAAAGAAGTGTTAGGAAATCTAAACAGAACAGAGATGCAAGGCAGAAAAAAAGTGGTAAGCAAGTTTCAGTGGCTGCCTAGCTCAGGGAGGGGACCCAGACTCCACAGGCATGAGGCAGGCTGCTGGACAGTGCAGTAGACCTTAATGCTGAGACTGGGTTTGAGGGTGACTTCCCCAGCACAGCAAAGAGAATATGCAAACCCACATGGATAAAGATAACTAGAATTTGAAACACCGCCATTTTCTATGTATGTAGAAAATTCCAAATAATCTATACAAAAAGGTCCTAAAACTAATAAATGACTTCATCAAGACAACAAGATACAAAGTAGAGTTCTGACTGGGAAAGGAAAGATTTTGCACTATGAAAAAAAGGCCTAGATATTACAATAATGGAGCTCTAAGGGAAGATTTTGGAAGGTATCACTCTTAATTTATTTTGTATCATGCAAGCGCTTATTATCATATAAATGACAACTTTATTTACAGTCATGTGTTGCTTAACAACAGGGATATATTCTGAGAAGTACATCATGTTGCAATTTTGTCACTGCAAACATTGTAAAGTGCCTGAATAAACCTGGAAGGTACAGGTCAACCACTGAATGTGGCCTCTAGTGGTCCTCTGACACAACGGAGAGACACAGACAACACAAGCTACATGAGGACACAAGATACACAAGTGTATAAAGCATATAAAAGACTACTTTTATGATGAACTTTAATAATTACACTCTATGATAATTAAAAAGTATAGTAAGCACATAAACCATTAACACATTTGTTTATCATAATTAGCAAATGAATTATTGCCGCGTCCTAGTCCATCCACGCCTTGTGACAAGGTCCATGGGTGGAGGAGAGCGCTTCAAGGAATCGCTTCTCCAGGAAAAAGACACCGCATGTGGGGATTGGGCGCAAGGATCTTGTAATGTTTTGTACTGATAATTGTAATTTGTGTAATTCACATATATATATTTTCATGTAATACTCAATATGAAATCAAAAATAGAAACTCCACAGGAGTTACTAGAAACCCTCTAGATAACCCCTTTGTGAAAACTAATTGTGAAATTTTACCTTCTGTGAGTAGTATGAGAGAGTTTATACAAAAGCT
>PVLA01015011.1:0-27502 GCA_004027455.1 Hydrochoerus hydrochaeris | reverse complement strand
AAAAAAAAAAAAATCAGTAAGAAAACAAAGGTAACCCTCTGGGGGAAGGGGGTGGGCACACAGCCCTAAATAGGCAATTTATAAACAAAGACATTTAAATGCCTAGCAAATATACAAAAAATTGCTTAATATTGCTTGCAATCAGTGAATGCAAATAAAACCCAAATAAACAATAATACCTCCATTTGATATAGCATAAATGAGTTTAGAGAGCTTCTTTGAAAAGGGGGAACACCCAACCATGAGACAGCAGGAGACTCTAAGACTGCCATCAAAAACAAAGCTGTATTTAAGAGAAAATACCAAGGCTCCTACTAAAATTCATTGCAAAATGATTCACATTCTCCAAGCATGCTTTGTATGATATGTGGTGACTGGCTAACCAGCGAAGCTCTGCCACATGGAGATCAATCACCCTGCATTAAAAGACAAGCCCTTAAACTTTTTCAAAGGAAAAAAATGTACACAGAGAACAGACACAATTATTGAAGGTCACTGCTTTATCAAATGAGACTGTGCTGAAAGCATCATGCATAATAGCTACCTGCATTGCTAAAGCTTCCAGCAGGGAACTGAGTTCAAGCTGGCAGGAGGCACATAGAGTATTGCAGGCTGAATAAATCAGGTTCCATTCTCACAACCAGAAACTAGCCTGAACCTCAGTGGAAATAAGGGTGCGGGCTTGCTGGGATTACCCATTTCCATTGCCATAAATCTATGGCTGATTTCCTGGGCTTAATTCACATGGATCTGGACTGTGTCTGCCCACTTTGTCTACCACTGACAGCAAAGACACTCTAAAATGGACATTTTTCCTTCTTTTTATTTTTTTCTTGTTCTTGTGGTTTTTCTTTTCTTTTTTCTTGATTGTGCTTGTTTTCATATGAATGTGAACATTGTTTCTAGTTTTTTGCTATTGTTGTTTTGTTCTGTTGTTTTAGTTCTTTCTTCTCTGTTTACCTTCTGTCTTCTTCACTAGTTACCCAAAATTCTCATAATCTTCCTTTGTGCTCTAGCCTTGCCTCTAATCTCTTTCTCTTCTACTTATGCATTTTTCCCGTAAACTCTTAAATTTTCTTCCCCTGAGGGTATTGCTGACTGTATTCCTTTAGCCAAGGCGACATAATTTTCTAATCAGTTGTTCTTAACATATCAAGATTGAGAATTCCTGAGGGTCATAAAAACTACTATAGGCCAGTGTCCAAGAACCAGGAGATAGACCAAATAGGTAGCAACTTGTCATCCCCAATAAATTGAAAAGTTAGGGTCCTGCAACAGACTCAAAGTCAGAAAGCCAGCTGTACCTGGATGACATTTCTGAGAAGTAGTCATTTCCTAAGGGTTCTCAATACTAGCAATAAAGCTACCTGTCATAAGCAATTTACAAGCATCAACCCAAGAGTTACATTTTTTTAAAAAGTAAAGAAAATTAGAAGACACTTAAGCAAAGGGCAACTCCAGACTTCCAGCTCACCAAAGGGAAGCACAGGGGGCAATGAGGTGAGATAATTCAGAAGCCACCTACCTGGACTCTCTGAAAAGCAGAAGTAACAAATCAGATGAACGGGGCTCTAGAAAAATAAAATCAGAAATAATTTTTCAGATAACTACGGAGATGGTGAACATAACGAAATACATACTTAGTGACTCTAGAGCAGATACAGATTTTTTTTAAAAAGGAGTTTAGGAAAATGATAGAGACTATGACTGTTGAAAATATGAAAGAAATTTAATCCATGAAATAGATTCAAACAGATATCCAAAATTCCATTGAAAGCACATGCAGCAGAATGAGCCAATGTGCAGAAAGAATCTCAGAAACAGGATTGTGGTTAGCAATCATGAAAATTTTCTTCAAAATAGCAAGGGACCATGAAAAGTCAACTCAAAAGATGCTAGATAATGCAAAGAAGAACAACATAAGATTGATCAGAGTCGATGAAAAAGCAAGAGATAACATATGACATAAAGAACCTGTTCACAAAAGTAATGGCAGAAAACTTTCCAAGCAGGATTGGGAGTGCATCTTAGCACTCAAGAGGCTGAGGTAGGACAGCCATTGTGAGTTCAAGGCCTAAAAGAAAACAACCTCCAGCCCCACAAACACAGTTAATGTATCCCCACAAAACTATCTTACAGGAATTAAAAGCATCATATCACAGCATTATACACATACCAATGTTTATAGTGGCATAGTGTGAAATAGTTTATCTTGGAAACAGCTCAAATGCCCATCAACCAATGAATGGATAAAGATGAGTGTTTTTTTTTTAACTACAGTGGGGTACTACTTGCCATAAAGAAGGATAAATTTGAGAGATTTCTAGCTAAATAGATGTTCTTTGAGGCCATACGCTGAAGTGAAATAAATCAGACACACATTTCAATACTGCATTGTTATGCTGGGCATGGTATCACATGCCTATAATCCCAGCATTTGGGAGGCTGAGGAAAGAGGATCACTGTGAATTAAAGGCCAACCTAAACTTCGTAGTGAAACCCTGTCTCAAAAAAAAAAAAAAGGAGAAGAAGAAGAAGACAAGATGGCCAATCAGTGAGCAACAGAATACAAAGCCTCCCAGGAGAAACAATTCATATGCCAGAATAAAACACCCTGGAAAGACCCAGACTGAGGGAGATGGATCCTCTTGACACAGGAAGAAATTAAAACATAAAAAAGCTCATCAAATACTTCGGGACTACAACTGAAACAGCTAAAAACTACAGGACACAGCATTTTCATGATGGCCTGCCAAATTTGCACCAGCTTGAATCCACACCAGCAGGCAGAGCCACCCAAACTCATTCCCCTGCCACTAACAGGAAGCACAACAACATTGAAGTCGGGGGTTGGTGAGCCCAACAGAGAGTGGAGAGCAGAGAGCAGAGCCAATGAAGGGACCTTCACTAATCCACGGTCAGTGCTGGGAATGAGACCCCCCCCATGGGAAGGGTGCGACCAAATGGGCAACATGTTGGAATCGGACAGGAGGAGCCTGAACTGGGAGTGACAGTGACTTCGGTTGGTTGCTCCCTCCCCAGAGCAGATTAGTGGGATTTGCTTGGACTGGGCCACGCCCCTGGCTGGGACCCAATGAGCTGTCCCAAATTGATTCCCTGTGCCTAGCATGCACTAATCAGGTGATCGCCCTGAAGTTTGGCTGGCCCGGTAGGGAGGGGCAGGCATACGCAGCCTGCTTACACCTCAGTGACAAGAGTACGCAGGAAAGGGCAGAGGTCCCTCGCCAGCATGCTTCCGAAGAAACGTGGCCAACAGGGAAGGGGGCTGGGACCTGCACTGTAACCTGTGTGGAGGAAGCCAGGGCCATGACAGGAGAGAGAGGCAGGAGGAGGCCCCCAGCCCAGAACCCTGAGAGCCCTGATCCAGGAGAAGGAAAAACAAGGGAGACTGAAGGTGGCAAACACAACATAAGACATGGCTTCAACGGACACTAAGAGATATCTTCGGGACCTTGTAGACAAGCTCAAAACTGAAATATTAAATCAGGTAAAGCAGGATATGAGTAGAGTAATAAAAGAAATGCTCTCAGGAAGTATCTCTCAAGATGATACAGGCAAAAGAAGGGAGGAACACAAAAAAAGGAGAGAAACATTCGATAAAGAATATAAAGAAAATATAGAATACATGAAGCAGATTCAAAGAGACTACTAGGAAATTAAAAACTCCACTGAAAGCTGGCAAAACTCCTTAAAAGAAACTAAGGATAGACTATCAAAACTTGAAGACAAGTTTGCAATGTGTGATCATGAAAGGAAAGAGCTCTTAAAAATAACAAGGAAACAGGCAGTAACAATACAAAGGCTAGAAGATGACAAGAGAATCTACAATTTAAGAATAAGGAATGTAAACAAAGAAGCAGGAATACATACAGGTGAATTACAAAGGCTATTCATGGAAATAGTTAAGGAAAACTTCCCAAGCATGGGAAAAGAAAATGACATTCGGTTGTGTGAGGCATACAGAACTCCAGCCACCTACAACAAAAACAGATCTACACCCAGACATACAATAAAGATACCAGAAATTCAATGTAAAAACAGAATATTAAAATCCATGAGAGAAAAGAAACAGATTACCTATAAAGGTAAGCCCATCAGGATCACAGCTGACTTCTCGACACAGACCATCAGATCAAGAAGAGCTTGGAGTGAAGTCTTCCAAGTCCTGAAGGAAGGTGGCCTCCAGCCCAGATTGATGTACCCTGCAAAACTGCAACTAGAAATTAATGGAGAAACAAGATGCTTCCATGACAAAGAGGAACTGGGTGAGTTTGTGACCACCAATCCAACCCTGCAGAGAATGCTGAAGGACATTCTAGAGAGAGAGAAAAAAAATAGCAGGATTTTAGGAACAGTGGCAGAAAGGCCTCAATGAGTGGGGCAGGCAGTAGAATGAAGGAGAAAAGTAGACAAACAAAGGCAGGAAAATAGCATGGCAGAAATGAGGCAGAGAAGGATAACTAGAAACTCTAACACAGATGGTCTTGATATGCTTATATTGTTAATAGTATACCAGGATTTAAAACCCACATTACTCACACTACTCTGCTTAGATGTATTATATTCTGTTCCAGTCATTCTACCTGTACTAGATTTGAGGGCACAGACAGTAATGCCGAAAATAAGAGGATATAGTATGGTAATCATCCTTAATTTCCTATTAACTTAATCTAAAGTTCTGTAAAACCTACACTGTTTTACCATAATTGATCGTAATCCAATCTGGTTTGTTGGATCGCGGTTTTGTATTGATAGATTTTATTCAAAGCTGTTATGATTGGTACTATCAAGTCTGAGAGTATAGGCAATTGCACTTAAGATGACAAGATCCACTAGAATATCCACTCTGGCTTGATTATTACCTGCCTTTGAAGTTTTATACTGTCTACAATGTTTTATTTTATTATTATTGTTATTTACTGCTATACTCAATTATACTGCTATATTCAATTATGCCTGATGATATAGACATTCTATTGAAGATAATAAGAAACAACACAGAAATCATTGTAGATCACCTTGTACTGTGGTTTTATATGATTTTTTGGTTTCATGTTTTTATAGGAATTTGTTTTGTTTTGTCTTGCTATGTTTTGTTTTTTTCCTCTAATACAGAAAGGATAGAAATACACGTAGAGATTCATGCATGTGTAGCTGTTTACACTCTCACTGTTTGACTATCTACTTTGTGTGCTTTAATTCTGTAACTTGAACAACTACTTCTAAGAGGACAATATGTAATTTATCAACTAGTGATTTCTTATTGCTTATCTTTTTTTTTGGAATTCTGTATTATCTTTACCTTTTACATGCTTTTGTTTGTCTTTAAATAAAAAAAAGGCCACATTACTCACAACACTCTGTTTAGATGGATTATATTCTGTTCCACTCATTCTACTTGTACTAGATCTGAGGGCAAACAGTTATCCTGAAAATAGCAAGATATAGTACAGTAATCATCCTTAATTTCCTATTAACTTAATCTGAAGCTCTGTATAACTTACACTGTTTTACCATGATTGATCTTAATTGAATCTGGTTTGTTAGATTGCTGTTTTGTATTGCCAGATTTTATTCAAAGCTGATATGATTGATAGTATCAAGTCTGAGGGTATAGGCACTGAAGATGACAAGAGTCACTAGGATACCCACTCTGGCTTGATTATTACCTGCCTTTGAAGTTTTATATTGTCTACAATGTTTTGTTTTTACTGATATTGTTATGTACTGCTATATTCAATTATACTGCTATATTTAAATATGCCTGATGATATAGACAATTCTATTGAAGATAATAAGAAACAACACAGTAACCATTGTATATGACTTTTTGCTTTCATGTTCTTATAGGAATTTGTTTTGTTTTGTCTTGCTATGTTTTGTTTTTCCCTCCAATAAGAAAGGATTACAGATACAGAAAGGATTGTTGAGTTGTATAATTATTTCACTGTATATTACAATGTAATAATAATAATACAGTTTACAATAAATGTAATATGATGAATCATCTTGTAACCATCTCTCACTCCCTACCCCTGGTCTATGGAAAAACTGTCTTCCACAAAACCAATCCTTGGTATCAAAAAGGCTGAGGACCGCTGGATTAAACTGTACAGCACTGACATCATTAGTATGCTTTGTTCCATTGTATGACCAGCACCACACAAAACAGCTGAGTTAGCATACAGTCAGAAAGGCAGTTTCTGTGATATCACTAGTTTGCTTGGTTCCAAATGTCCTTCAGATAATATTGGTCTGGACAATATGGGACCTGTTTTCTTACAGTGTCCCCTTGACTTGGCAAGAGTCTTAAGAATGTATTTCAGAGACATGCTGCTAAATGCTCTAGTTTTTCCTCAGGAATAATACATTCTCCTTTAATAAGCTATAACTGTGAATATAATACTTTTCAGTATGTCCCATTAACCCTAGTGAACCTGAGTGAGGGTGAATTTAGGAACTCAGTAAGTGCACTCTTTTGTGACTATGGTTCCCTCTGGCTTCTTAGTTGGCTATAAATTAATGTAAACATATTGTAATTTTACATTCTGAAAATTTAACATTTGTGCAGTACTATCATTGACTACATAAGGAAAAGAGTATGCCATGAATGAGATATGCCATTAACATAGAACAGACATGTGTCTTTCTATACTGTCATAATTTCTTGAATAACAGTAAATTCACAAGGTCCATCAATCTCAGCAATGTTCTCTAGGTGAGTACTCAACTTACTAGCCAGTGAACTGGGCAATACCAAGTTCTTTTATTCCAATCTTCTTTTTCTTTTATCCTCCAAACCCCACTACTAATGATTCAACACAGGGCCTTTGCACTAACTTATATCCCTAGCTTACTCTCTTCCCACTTTATTTTTATTTATTCATTTTTGGAGACAGGGTCTTGCTAAGTCCTTGGGTTCCCCAGGCTGGGCTTGAATTTGTGAACCTCCTGTCTTGCCTCTCAGGGTGCTAGGATTACAGATATGCACCACCATGACTGCCTCTTTTTTTTTTTTTTGTACTGGAAATCGAACTCATGCCCTCATACTTGCCAGGCAAGTGCTGTGCCGCTGAACTATATATATATATCTGGCCCTTTTTTTTCCCTCTTTTTATAGCAGCTGGTCCAGTCTGTTCATAACTGCTTCCTTTTATTCATATTTTAATTACTAATCTCTGTAACACTCAAGTGACACAACATACTTCACATAATAGTATGTAGGTTTCAAAACAGCTAAGAAAGGGGGTAACAGTGGTTGGAAAATTCAAAGAGACAGAATTAAAAGCAAAAGCAGAGAGCCCAAGTGAAAAGTCACAATGGGTGGCCAGATAACACTATAAACCAGCTGGATGTGGTGGTACATACCTGTAATCCCAGCAATTGGAAGGCTGAGGCATGAGGATTTCCATGAGATCAAGGCCAGCCCAGGTTCCATAGCCTGAACTACATACCAAGACCCTGACTCAAAAAAAGAAAGAATATGGATCAGGCTGTGCTCATCAGAGGTGCTTATTGAAAGCGGAGTTGGTTCAAAACCCAAGTCAGGGCAGCAGGTAGTTTGAGGAGGTTGAGTCAAACAATATAGAGCTGAGCAGAAGCCAGGGAAGAGAGAGCTGGAGTTTGCCTGTCAAACTTGTGACACATTCACCTTGTGGTCTGATGACACAACAAGCTGGGGTGAGTCATCTGAGTACCCCAGTATGGTGGCTGCTCCTCCTTTTACATGGTCCAGGTGAGGGTGTTGGATCATTTACTGATTTGGTGTTTCGGACAAGCTCCAGACCTGGTTTCTGTTATCATTTGATATATATGTCCATGTGCTCCTGATTTAATTTGATAAATCTAAAAGTGAGAGTTATTTATTAGCATAATGTATCAGTTTGTGCCTTATGATTCTGATGTGTGACTCAGGGTGTTCATTCCAGTAAGTTCTGTGTGTCCGGCATGTGTTGGTTATCTGACTGCACAGACAAGTCATTGTGCCTCAGCACCTGTACTTCGAATGAGGCCAACTGCTGCTTAATACTCAGGGCCAAGGCATAGCCTGAGGTTCCTGTTCTGTACAGTATGCCATAACTCACAGCAGGGCACAGCTTGCTTAACACAAGCACAAACAAGTTTTCTAGAAAACCCTCTGAGTATAGGTGGGGCCTATCCACTCTAGTCTTCATGGTAGGATAAGTCAGGTGAAAGTATGGGACCATCAATCCTGGCAGCTGAGTGCCCACCCAGTCCCCTTAGGACACTGGACTAGGCTCCAGAGTTTCTGCAGGCTTGAGTGGATTGCGCCCAGTGACCTTCATTCAACCAGGGGATCCAGGCCCGCCTAAAGGGGAGCCAGGCCTGCGCCACTGCCATGAGGTGAGTTGCAGCTCGCCAGGGCAGGCCCTGGGAAAGTTTGGGACCAGCGATCCCTGCAGCTGGGTGTCTGCCCATCCCCCTAGGACACTGAACTACGCCCCATAGGTTCCATGGGTTTGAGTAGACCACACCCAGTGACCTTCTTTCAACCAGGGGAACCAGGCCCACCATGCAGGGGAGCCAAAGCCACATGAGTCCCAGTACTGGAGGGTGCATCAGGTGATTTCCAGAACATCCAGGGAAAGCTTTGGAACATCACTGGAAACACGGAAATATAGGAAAATGATACAACGAAAGACCAAAATGCAATCTCAAACCTCCAGCCATCCCAAGAAAGCCTAGGAGCCATGTACATAGAAGAAAATACTAGCCATACACTTGAAATGCATGGTAGGATAAGTCTATTTCATTGGGCGATGTTGACCTCTTTAGATCTTTTCTCTGGAGCTGTTTAAGTTTCTCCAGACTCTTTTACTCTCCTTCTAAGAAGGAAACTACTAACAGAGTGGAGAGAGAGCTCAGGAAGGATTATTAAGTATATAAGCTCTCACCTAATCATTCTTTCAATATTGAATCCTTCCTCTCAGCTCTCCTTGATGTTCCCCAGCCATGCAATCCTCTGTTTCACTCCCTTCAGAAAACATTTCTCCCACAACTACCTGCCCAGCCTACTAGAGTTAGAGATGGGAATCCAAGGCTCTGAATGCTTATTTTAAAGTTAATATAGAAGTTGAATATGGTGATGCACACTTGTAATTCCAATACTGTGGGTGACTGTGGCAAGAGGATTCAAGTTTGAGCCCAACCTAGGCATCTTAGTGACTTAGCAATATTTTTTTTTAATAAAGCACTAAAAGTGCAGGAAAAAAAGTGGCATTGCGTTAAATTACAAAGCCTCTTCTGCACAGCAAAGGAAATGAACAGCAGCATGAACACACAATCTACAGAATGGGAAAAATTATCTGCAAATTAACTAGCTGATAAGGGATTGTTTCCAGAATATATAAGGAACTCAATAGAAAAAAAATGATTTCATCATTTCATCTTCTTCTCAGAAGATGGCACACTAAGAAGCTGGAGGGCTTAGCATGTGCGAGGTCTTGGGTTTAGTCCCCAGCACCACAAAAGAACAACAAAAAAAAAACAAATGGCCAAAAGCATATAAAAATGTTCAACATCACTAATCATCAGAGAAATGCAAATAAAAACCACAATGAAGTATCATGTTACCTCAGTTAGAATAGCTTTCACAAAAAATAAATGCTGATGAGGAAGCAGAGAAAGGGGAACTCGTATACACTGTTGCTGGGGATGTAAATTAGCATGATTACTATGGAAAACAGTGTAGAAGTTCCTCAAAAAACTAAAAATATCTATGTGTAGAGGTTTACACCTGTAGTCTCAGTTACATGGGTGATTAAGTTGAGAGGATAACTTGAGCCCAAGAGTTGGGAGATCAGTCTGGGTTACATAGCAAGATCTTATCTCAAAACAAAAACAAAAACTACACACAAAAATAGAACTAGCTATGTGGGCCAGTCATCCTACTGTTGGGTATATATACAAAGGAAATTAAATTATGATATCAAAGAGATATGTGTACTCCCCTGTTTATTGCACAACTATTCACAGTTGCAAGATACAGAATCAACCAAAGTGTACCTCAACAGATGTCTATATACACAGTGGAATACTGTTAGCACAAAAAAGAATAATATCATGTCAGCAAAGCACAGTGCTTCCTAAAACCTAGAAATGATAATGTTTGAGGGGACAAAAATGCTAATTAACCTGCCTTGATCATTACACACTGTATACATATACACATATGTATAATATATACATATATTATCAGCATGGTGGTGCAGGCCTGTAGTTCCAGCAGGCCGAGGCAGGAGAAGCACAAGTTTGAGCCTAGCGATCAAGCCACACAAGTGATTTAGCAAGACCTTGCCTTAAAATAGAGAATTAAGAAACGGCCAGGCATGTAATCCAGTGTGAAGGTCTTAGGTTTAAAGCCCCATGCCACACACACACACACACACACACACACACACACTCCCTGTCATTTGCAGCAACATGGATGAAACTGGAGGATATTATGTTAAGAGAAAAAAGCCAGACACAGAAAAAAAAAATCCTGCATGTTCTTAGTCATTTGTGGAAGCTAAAACTGTGGATGTCATGGAGATAAAGAGCAGTGGTTTGGTGGTCTCAAGAGGCTAAGAAGGATAGAGGGGGAGCAAGATAAGAGGGAGATTAGAGCACATGCACCAAAATACAGTTACACTGGAGATAGATTCTATAGCACATAGGGTAGCTGCAGTCTACAACATTTTATTATGAATTTCAAAATAACTTATGCGTCCTAAAACCTAGAAATGATAATGTTTGAGGAGACAAAAATGCTAATTAACCTGACTTGATCATTACACATTGTATACACATATTATCACATGAACCCCCACAAATATGTATAAACATTGTGTCAACTTAAAAAATACTCCAGTATGTACTGTGTCTTTGAAAAGTATAAACCACTGTATCTTTATCTTGTTATGCAATCAAACATTGACACATTAGGCCAGGTGTGGTGGCACACACCTGTAATCCCAGCATTTGGGAGGCTGGAGAGGGAGGATCTCTGAGAGTTTGAGGCCAGCCTGGGGTACAGAATGAGTTCAAGGCCAACCTGAATTGCATAGAGAAACCCTGTCTCAAAACAAAAAGCAAAACAAAACAAAACAAAACAAAAAACACTTTGATACAATAACATTATGTAAATATATCATCCCCAAGTGTCCCTAAAATAGCTTATTGCTGTCTGACTTGACCTTTTCTCCTTACCTATAACTTCCCTCACCTTCCTTCCTCCAGTTTCCTCCCCTCTGCTCCAGAAAGCCAGGCTTTTGAGAGTTCACCACTCCCATTCCCACTCAATTCCGCACCTCGGCTGTGAGCCGCTGCATTTGCCTGGGAAGGTTAATGCTGGCTGTGGCTTGAAGCCTTCTGCTTTATTAGTATCCCACCTAGCTAGCTCTGTCCCAAGCATGCACATTCTCTGTTTTAACTTCTGTCCATGTCCAAGCACAGGTAACTTGTGTAGAAAACCTTAGGAGACTCAGGAAAAGCTAGGGAGCTAGGCCAACCTGGCAAGAGCTGACCAAAGTGCTCAGGAGGTTATGGTCTTGGCCTTATTTAGTGGCTCTGGTTTTCTAAACCACCTGAAGCCAGGTCAGGAGTGGACAAACTGCACTGAGCTAGTGCTTCTCCACTACAAGCCACACAGTTCTTGTGCACCTGCCTCAAGGGTGGGCTGGGCACCATTTTAGGAATCTTGCACCATCTTTTTCTGTTGGCATTTCACAAATCTTCTCTCCACATTACTTCAGAAGGTGGGGCTTTGGAGCCACTTTTACATCTTTTTTTTTACATTATTTTTTTTCAACTGATACATAAAAACAAAAATTACACATATTTGTAGGCTACTATGTGATATTTTGATACACAAATAAGTTGTATGATGTATAAATCAGGTTAAATATCTCCATCTCAAACATTCATCATTTCTTTGTGGTGAAAACTTTCAAAATCTTTTCTTTTTGGCTTTTGAAATACATACTATAATTGTCTATGGTTACCTTACTGTGCAACAGCACAAGACTCCTTACTCCAACTGTAACTTAGTGACGTGGCTCAACCATTGATCAATCTCACCCTTCCCTCCAAGTTCTCTTCTGATACCAGCCAGTGTAATTAGAAAGAGGCAATGATGTTTTGATTAACTAAAAAGCAACACATCTGGGCATGGTGGCATAAGTTTATCATCCCAGCACTCTGGGAGACCAAGGCAGTAAGATTGTGAGTTTGAGGCCAGCCTGGGCAACTTAGTGAGACCTTGTTTCAAAAAATAAAGCAGGTTGGGAATGCAGCTGAGCTGTAGAGTGCTTGCTTCTCATGTATGAGGATCCAAAGCGGGGAGGGGTGTAGGTCTTTGACACACAAGAATTTTAATGTCTTGAAGGCAGTTGCCCAGTTCGCCAACATACTCAGTTAAAGGGCCAGCTTCCCTAGCCTTCTGGTTCCCCCCTGCAGACACCTGTTTTTTTTTTTGTGGAATTTATCTGATTAAGGCAGAGATACCATCAGCTCTTTCCAGAAGTTCTGACCATTCTCTTAAGATTTTTAAATCCCCACTATCTAGGGAAATTGCAGCTATATTTGCCCATCTGATCATTTAGTACTACTGGCCATAACTGTATCCCACTTCTAAGAGTTTTCTCTGAATTTGAGAAAGGAAGGCTGGTAGTTCAGGCATACAATCCTTACTAAAGCCAAAAGCTGTAAAGTTAACCTCAGGATCATCTCTGTTTTGGGTTTTTTTGGGAGAATCTCACTAACTTGCCTAGGTTCTCCTCCAATCTGTGATCTTCCTGACTCATCCTCTGAAATACCTGAGATTGTAACATACCCCATTATACCTGCCTATTTTTGTGGCTTTAAAAACTGTAGTAAACTGAGCATGGTGACTTATGCCTGTAATCAAGTTACATCATGTACAGGTACAAAGTACCTATGATAAATGTGATTATCATGTGCACCTAAAATGTATCAATAAACTTAATTAAAACAAAACAAAAAAGAATTTTTTACTATTCTTTTTTTATTGGTACATTTTAGATATACATAAGTATAACATTCATCATACAGACATTGAATCTATACATGATATATTTTCTTTTTTCCCTCATCCTCCTCCCCTCCCTTCAACCTCTTTTCCCTTCCTTATTTACAAAAACTTTGTTTCCATTTTTATCCTTCTAGTCCCTTTTTTTCCTGAGTACTGTGTGTACCACATAAAAACAAATAGCAGTTGGGTGTGGTAGACACACCTGTGATCCCAGCATTTGGGAGGCTGAGGCAGGAAGATCATAGTGAGTTTAAGGTCAGTCTGGACTACAAAGGAGACGCTGTCTCAAAAAAACAAAAACAAACAAACAAACAAACAAAAAACCAAACAACTAAACTAAACCAAACCAAACCAAATCAAACAGCATTTGCATGTTTGTGTGAAAGTAATAAAAGAGATGTGACTATATTAAAAATATGTATCTGTTTTTATGTGCAAATATAATGACACTGTATATATTCAGACTATTTTGCAACTTCCCTTTCTTAACACTGCAATATAAGATTGTTATGACTAACCTACTGCTGCATCAGGAATACTCTAAGCCTTAGTGGCTCAAAATGTCAGGTATTGTCATATAGTTTCTCTTCAACAGAGTTTTTCTGGTTCTCTCATGGTCTCTTCCAATCAAAGTGCTGTCTACAGTTATCTCAGAGTTGACTGGAAAAGGTCCACCTCAAATTCACTCATGTTGTTGGCAGGATTCATTTTCTCCCAGACCATAGGGCAGAGGGGTGAAATTTTGCTCTGGCTATTTTCAGGAGGGCACCCTTGGATTCTTGTACTAACAGTGGCCTGAGGAAATTAATATTTTGGGAAGATTGATTTGGTAGCAACTTTGAGGACAAGAAAGGTTACAAGGAGAACAGGGAAGAAGTTATTTTTATCAGAAAAAAAGAAGACTTCAAGACACCAAGATAGGAGGGTCTCAAGTTCAAGTCCAGCCTGAACAATCTGATGACTTATCAACATCATGTCTCAAAATAAAAAATTAAAAATGGGTGGGGGAGGGCAGGGGATGTAGCTCAGTGCAAAGACCCTGGATCTACTCTTAAGTACAGGAGGGGAAGAAAAGAGGAAGACTTGGTGGCAGAATACAGATTCTGGCATTAATGTGGCATTTTCAAAGTAAACGAACAGGGAGCAGTTAGAGACAACAAGATGAATATCTGAGAATCTTGTAGATCACAGAGGTGGAGCTCTGACTTGTGATACTACCGGGCTAAAAATGCAGATTTGTGAGTCATCCACCTTATTGTTGGCACTTGAAGGCTATGGGAGTAGATGGCTGAGATTAGCTGACCCAAGACAGAGCCTTAAGGAACTGCAGCATTCAAGCAACAGCAGATGTGACGTCTACTATAAAAATAAAAAGATGGCCAAAACAGGTAGGAAGATAACAAAATATAACAGAGAAAGCAATAAATATCATAAAAGAGGTGTACACAAACTAATGTGGGAGTTCAGAGGAGGATTACAACTTAATCTTTTGAGCCCCTGTTAACTCATCTGTAAAATTACATTGAACTAAGTGATCTCTCAAGTCCCTTTTGTCTCCAAACTTCAAAGTCTACCATGTGCTTATTAAGAAGCAGATGCCACAAGAAGGTACAAGGCCACCTCCGCTCTAGCGAGCTGTGGATCTCCTGGAGAGCCTCGGAAACCCACACACATCACACTGCAGGTGGAGGTAACTGATCACTGAATTTTGTGGTACAGCCTCTGGGCTGCAAGTCTAGAGAAGGAAGAGTAGAGTAATATATGTTCAGAAGCTTCACACAACAGGAGGTACATGGTCTGATTAAATAGAAGGATGATATGGACAGAAATAAAGGTCTGAATTTACTTACATGACAATTTGAAGTCTTTATCTGGGAATTTATGGGAAGTAAGGTTTTAGATAGGTAAGAACAGGCTTACTTTACTTACCAAATCATGCCTGTCTTCTAAATCAAAGAATGGGTTTGTTTATTTTTGTTTTGTTCTGAGACAGGATCTCACAGAATTGCCTGGGCTGGCCCCCAAACTTGCAATTTTTCCTCCTGCTTCAGACTCCCTGGTAGCTGGGATTACTGATGTGTTACCCCACCTTTGAAAATGGGCATACAGGAGGCCATGGGGAGCTTCTATAGCTGCCTCGCTGCAGGAACATGATATGTTTGTAACATGGTTTGTAATATGTAATATGGTTGTAATATATTTATAATAAAGGGTTATGATTTCTGGTGCTGAGAATCGAACCCAGAGCTTCACAAATGTAATGCATACTCTCTATTATGGAGTTCCAACCCCAAATCCAAAATATAGCTATTCTTATTCACTACTATTTTCGAGGTACTGAAGATAAAATGCAGTGTTTTGCACATGCCAGGCAAGTGAATAACCACTGAGCTGTACCTCTGGCCATAGCTATTTTTAATGCACAGAATGTCTACTGTCACTATCCCTTCCCCCATTGGCAATTTCACACTGTGGTGGCTGCTGTGAGGTGCTGTCTGAAATGCTTGCCTGCAGGTCAGAAGCTTTCATTGGCCTGGCTTCTGGGAAGGCAGAGAGCTGGCAGCTCTCCACTCAGCCCCTTTCTGGGACTCATCTTCAGCTGAAGAGAACCACCTTGCCCATCCTCCACCCACCTCCGCAGGAGCAGCCCACCTTCAGGGACAGGTTGATGGAGTTCAAAAGCCCAGCCTCCCACCTCAGTTCAGGAAGATTTGAAACTGTCATCCTGGCCTCAAGGACACCTGTATGGATTGGCAGAGGTCTTTGTTGTACCTGACACAACTGGCACAGCTGGACCATTCATCCTGCTTCCTTGGGGCTCACATGGTGTCAGTCCAAAGAGTGCTCCCTAAAAAATAATCTACATTCTGATTTCCACTTCAGACTTTGTTTCCTGGGGAACTAAGCTGTAACATACATGATAATTACACTTACCACTCAACTTTTCACCTATGTATTAACACCTGAACTGTAGAAAAAGTTCATGAGCTCTAGATTTTGGTTTAAGCAAAATTCCTCAATAATTTGACATTTGTACTTCAGCACACTAAGACATATTTTTGTTTGCTTTGCAGTATTGGAGCTTGAACCCAGGACTGTGCCTGTGTTAGGCAAGATCTCTGCAATAGAGCCTTACCTCTAGCGAGATCTGCCTTTTACAACACCCTCAAATAGCTAAGATCATGTACCCCTTTTGGTAAGACATCAGTTAAATTTGTGAAGAGTATGGTAGTAGCTGTCAACAATTAAATGTACATAACAAGTACCAATCAAAAGGAAATGATGAGCTGGTTGTAATTGTACCTTAGCAGGATATATCCTTGGCCAATGGTGAGCACTGCTGGGGCCTTGTATAGTAATCACTTGGAGGCCACAGGAACACCACATGGGCCACCACTGGATTATGTTTCATTTTCAGTTCTGGTAATTTAGGATCTCCATACTGTCACATTCTCAGTCCCCCCCTCCCCATTTTTCTTCTCTTTTTTCTTTCTATGATTTTTTTGAGACAGCATCTCACTATGTAGTTCATGCTGGCTGTAAACTCTCTATGTAGCCCGGGCTGGCCTTGAACTTGTGGTAATCCACCTGCCTCAGCCTACTGAGTGCAAGGATTACCAGTGTATGCCACTGAATCCCTTGCTGGCCCTTTCTTCCTTCCTTCCTTCTTCTCCTCCTCCTCTTTACCTCCTCCTCCTCCTTCTTCCTTGCTCTTGCTGTCTTTCAATAGAGTCTTACTAAATTGCCTAGGAAGAACTGAAGTTTGTGATCCTCTGTAGCAAACCAAATAAAAATTGAGGCCTAATTGACCTTCTATGTGAGGACAAAAGAGAAAAACAGCAAGCTCTGCTCTTTTGTCAACATGTAGGCATGCTGGCACATTTCAAATTCCAGGTAAGGGTCAACACAGCTGAGATCTGGTTGTTTACCTGGACATATACTATGTAGATAGATGACAGGAGGCAGATGAATCTTCTGTTATGCTAATTGCTTGCTCCTGTATCTATGAAAATAAAAATGAGATGGGGCAAATATTCAGGGTTCTTTGTTCACCAGAGGCAAAAGCCTCCTTGTCCCTCTTTCAAAATTATCTGTGTTGTATCTTTAATCTCCATTCACCTCCCCCATCCCTGGTTGGGGATAAACTCATAGGCTGGTTCTTCCAGTCCACCTGCCTTAGCCTCCCAGATGAGTCTTACTCTCACAGCTACATTGACCAGGTTGGGCTCATTTTTTTTTTTCTTTTGAGACAGGGTCTCACTATATAGTTCAGGTTGGTTTCAAACTCTCACCAATCCTTCTGCCTCAGCCATCTGAGTCCTGGGATTACAGGAATGTGCCACCATGCCTGTTCTCAAACTTGCAATCTACCTGCCTCAGGCTCCCAGAGTGGTGGGATTACAGGAGTGGGCCTCCATGCCCAGTTGAAATTATCAAGTTTTTAACACTGAAGTAGAGGGTTTTATGTTGAATTCTTTATAATACTTATAAATTATGTAAAGGGAAACATGTTGAAAATGCTGGGTCTGGGCCTTCCCATGAAGCAAGCTCTACCATGCTGATAGGTAAGAGCATCAGCCAGAAGAGAAACCATGCCTTTCAGCGAGCCAGCCAGTGCATGGGTTGAAAACCAGAAGTGCATTACTCCCCTCCCACCTCCTAACCCCCTACCCTGGCCAATTTGGAGGACTCAGGGTGAGATGATAGCAATTGAAGAGATGGGAACAGCTTAATGCTTGTATTGTTTGGTTGACTCTGCAGGCCTGGGGCTGGTGGTCTGGGTGTCTACTTGGAGGGTGGCAGTGTGCATTGTGTCAGCTGTAGGAAATTTCCTCCTGTCTTGTTTTCAAAATCCAATGTTTTGCTTCATTTTACTGTTTTGTTTTATCCCTTTATCTGGTAACCTGAGCAACTATTTTGAAGATAACCATGTGCAGTATTGTTCTCATTTTTTTTGTTTTGTTCTGATTTATTGTTTTGTTCTATTCAATGTTATGTTTTTTTATAATTTTATTTAAAGAGGGGAAAAATAAAGCAAAATGGGAAAAAAAGGGTAGAAGCAATACAAAATTTAAAAAAAAATGAACAGTAAGAAATCACTAGTTGTTACATTACATATTGTCTTCCTGGATGTAGTTGTTCAAGTTACAAAATCAAAGCATACAAAGTGGACATTCAAACAGTGAGGCTGCAAACAGCTCTGCTCTCTGATCCAGCAAAAACTTAGCAACATAATCATCAATCCTACATCCTTAAATATACATGCAGTTATATCCTTTAGCACTTGCTTTTCCTCCTTTTGCTTTTTCAGTCCATTATCTGTTTAGTTATATCATGTTTCAGATTGTTCAGTACCTTGCTGGTCTGTTTTGTTGTTGTTATTTACTTTAAAAAATTTTTTTTTCTTATTTCTTATTTTTTATTTTATTTATTTATTTATTTATTTATTTATTTATTTTATTTTGAAGGTAGTAAAATAAAGCAGAACAAGACAGGACATAGCCAACTGAGGCAGTGCAATGAAATTGGCACAGAATCTCACAGCAGGCCACTGGGACAACAGCATTAGGCACAATAGTACATCTGGTTTTCTTCACAATAGTTGTTCCTTCAATCAGGCAGAGCAATATTGAAGGAAATACTGAAATTACAAGAACAGAATATTGAATAGCGCAATACCATTAATTAGAACAGAGCAAAACAGAGATAAAAATATTTGCCCTCAAAGAGATGGCAGAAGAAAATCCCCCTTATTTGCTATATTGCATATAGTCAAACTCGCAAGACATGTTCAGATCTCCGGCTCTCACTTGCTGGGGGTGGGGAATGGATGTTTGATTCTTAGCCCGCGCACCAGTAGGCTCACAGCCGCCCATCAGAGGGGTGAACTGGCTGCCCATTTTCCCAGTGCCCCAAGGTCCAACATGGCACATCGCGGGATCTCAGGAAACGCCGATATGGTTCTCTCCCTGGGACGCCCGTGGCTTGCCAGGCCACAGCCACTTACCAGAGTGGCATGCTGGTGGCTGCCTATTTTCCCAGTGCCCCAAGGTTCAACATGGCACACTGCCCAATGTTGTTTTGATTGGTTTTCTTCTGTTTTGTTTGATTTTGTTATATCTGATGGTATGTACAACTATTATGAAGATAGCAAGATATATTATGGTAGTCATTGTTGATTTCCTATTATCCTGTTTTGAAGTTCTGTACCACTTTCACTACTGTGTTTTGATTGGCTTTATTCTGGTTTTTTGGGGTGGGGTTCTATTCTCTTTAAAATAAAAAAAAAGAATAAAAAAAAATGCTGGGTCTGCATTGTCAAACAATAAATAATTTATAATATATAATATATATTATAATATAATATATTATATAATATATAATATATATTATAATATAATATATTATATAATATATAAATAATTTAGAATATATACAATAAATTATATATTCTGTGATTAAAGTATGTATTCAGCAACAATGAATCCTAGAAGACCAAAGTAGTAATCATACCAATTAAAACTGATTAGTTAATATTAACATTAAAAGATATGCTCACTGTACTAACTATATTACTCCATGTGAAGGCTTTGAAATATTAAGATATTTGATTTCTCTTTAAAACCCCTTTTTGTAACTGGATAATGTCAGTGAATTTAGAAGGATATTGGTGATTTGTGTAATGATTCATTATAAAATTTTATTTAGTTATGCTTAGTTTTCATAGTTTTATGTTATTATAGTTTCTAATTTTCTACTTTGTTTTTCCAGAGTTATTGGAATACTATCACTGGAATTTTAAAAAGTAGAACAAAATAATACAAAAAAACTATAATAGTTGAAGTGCATCAATACCACTATTCTTTACTTTTAAAAAAACTAAAAATAAAGGTAGTGGTGTAGTTGTATTCACTGTAAAGCAGAGATCATGCCTGCAATCTCAGTCCTCTGAGAGACTGAGGAAGGAGGATCACAAATTCAAGCCCAGTTCAGACAATTCTGCAAGACCTTATCTAAATAAATAAATAGAGGTGGTCTTGGGTTTAAGCCACAATACCTTAAATAAATAAATAAATAAATAAGCCTTTTTTTTGCAGATCTTGAAACTATGAATTTGACAGTTTAGTAGGATAACTTGACAATCTTAGACTTTGCTGGTAAACTGGGCCTCTTTTTTTAAAAGAACAAAGTCAGATGAGATTAATTTAAAACATTTAAAGTGAGGAAAAAATGGAAGTATCTTCTAATTGTAACATACCAAAGTAAATTTAATTATCTCTATATCTCAAGTCATATAAAGAGCAGAGAAGTATAAATTGCAGTCTGGGTAATGTATTTAATTTTTGTTTTGTTGGTGTTGAGATTAAACTCAGGGCAATGTGGTTAGCAGGTGCTTTAACACTGAGCCCTATCCCTACCCTTTCACAACCTCCTAATGTGGGGGTAGTTTTCATGGTATTGAACCTAGAGAGTGCTGAGGCACATCCTAGTTCTTTTTTGAGATAAGAGTGTCACCAAAATTCCCAGACTGGACCAGAACTCGTAATCATCCTTCAGCCTCTCTAGTATCTGGGATTAGAGGTGTGCTCAATTGCGCTTGGGCGTGTGTATGTGTGTGTGTTACTGTGTATTGAACCCTGTACCACTGAGATACCTCCCTGGACTCTAAAATTTTGAAACAGGATCTAAGTTGCCTAGGATGGCCTGGAATTCGCTCCTTCTGTTGTGAAGATCACAGGCACACGCCATATTTGACAAACAGAGAGATAGATCAGGAGAGAAAGAGAGAGAGAGAGAGAGAGGGAGAGAGAGAGAGAGAGAGAGAGAGAGAGAATATGTAAGAGTAAGGGAACACTGAGTAAGATGAAGCTAAATTTTACTGTCCTGAATTAGGCGCCCTTAATGTCCCTACAGAAATTATAGGATCAAAAAATATTAGTAAAAGGCAAAAGATTTATATGATCTGAAGAAAAACCAGAGTATTAGGATAAAAAAATACTAGGCTCTCAGGCTGGGTGTGATGGCACTTGCTTGTAACCCCAGCCTTCAGGAGGCTAAGGCAGGTAGAGGCCGGTCTGGGTTATAATATGAGATCCTGTAGCAAGAAAACAAGCAGAATTTTAAAAAGTTTTAGGGTCTTGGTGTTAGGCTA
The DNA here is from genome assembly GCA_004027455.1 of Hydrochoerus hydrochaeris. NCBI lineage: Eukaryota > Metazoa > Chordata > Mammalia > Rodentia > Hydrochaeridae > Hydrochoerus > Hydrochoerus hydrochaeris. Next base: position 6,275 of record PVLA01015011.1, on the reverse strand, counting down.
CCTATGATAGTACTTCATCTATATTTAAAGCTTTTTTTTCACATATTGAAGTACAATGGTACATTTAGGGTGACTTTCATTATTTCTAGGTTTTACTGTATGAGATTATGCATTCACAGGAACAAAATTTGGTTATAACAAAATGTTAAGACTCCCCTTAGACCATTTCTATCTGTAGCAAATTGTATGAAAATTAATATTACTAGTGTACTTCTCTTTGTTCTCATCAGCTGACTAGACATTCTTTTGTAATAAAATTTTTATGCTAGCAGAAAATCAGTTTTGAGAAAGCTTAACTGCAGATAACTTAAAACACTGCTGTATAAACCAGGCAAGGTGGCATGTACCTGTAGTCCCAGTTACTCAAGGCTTAAGCAGAAGGATCACTTGAGCGCAGGAGTTTCAGGACAGCCTGGCCAACACAGTAAGATTTCATCTCTTTAAAAAATACTGTCTCACACTCAGTGTAGTGGTGCATGCCAGCGATCCCAGCACTTTGGAGGCTGATACTGGAGGAGCATGAGTTTAATGGCAGTGAGGACTACATAGCAAGAACTTGTCTCAAAATAAATCAAAGCTAAATAAATGGTTCTTAATGTAAAATCTCATTTTAATGAATTTGAATTGTATTTGAACCTCACCAAAATGGAGATTTACTGCTTCTATGTATAACAATTTAATCACTGAAGTAAAATAAATACAAGCACATCACTCCCATCATCACTAATATAGTATTCTGTCTTTTTTGGTTTGTTTGTTTATTTCCTTTCGTCTAAGGGTGGTAGTAAGTGATCACTTTATAGGCTTAAGATTCTGGTTAGTAAAATGTGGAAACTAAGCACATAACCTGCAAGTTGCACATATTACTTCAGCTTCTACCTCAGGACACAGCCTAACCACATGTCAGTAAAGTGGTTAGATGGGAAACTAGGAAATCAGCTTCTAGCTGAAAATCCATGTGCCAAGTTAAACCTTCTATTGTTACAGAAGGAGACCCAGCACTGTAGGAGGCTGAGGTGGGATGATTGCAAGTTTGAGCCCAGTCTGGATAACTTAGCAACTTTTTAAGGTCCTGTCTTAAAATAAAAAATATGACCTAGGGATATAGCTCAGTGCAAAAGGCCCTGGGTTCAATCTCCAATATTGAAAGAAAAGAAAGGAAATTTATTAAAAACTACAGATTGCGCTGTGGGTATAGCTCAGTGATACAGTGCTTGCCTAGCTAGCTCTTCATAAGACACTGGGTCTGATACCTAGCATGGCAAAAAAGAAAACAAAAAACCCATACACACATACACAGATACACAGACACACACACACAAAACAAAATAAATATGCCCCACAAACCGCAGATCTTAACTTCTTTTTAACAATATATTACTTAATCCCATATCTGTCAACAATTCATGATAACAAAGTTAAGAGTTATTGACTTTCATATAAAAACACTCCAGACCTCTACTACTAAATTATGCCATAATCAATATCTATTATATTTTTCTGCAAAACAAAATACAGGGAGCAGATGGGTGAATTGTTTGTCACATGGGCTAAGTGCTAAGTTTTTCTCTCCCTCTGTTGGGGATCAAATATAGGCCTCTGTCACTGACATATACCCCCAGTAGACATTATCTTTTAACCCAGAAAGGACCACGGTACAACAGACATGCAGACATGTTATTTTACCTGCCCAGCTTCTCTCCTAGTAGAAGAGTCATTACCACTTTACCTTGGAGAAACAGTACCCCAATCCAATCAATTGACAACTACAGGGCTCTATCCATAAGACCACAGGTAGATATATATGACCAAGTCTGGTCAATCACAGTACTCTGAACCCCTGGTTTTACCTCTGAACCTAAGGATGGAACACAGAATCCAACTAAGTTAATTGGAATCATTCTCTTATCATAAATGCTGATATGCTTGCCTTCCTCTAAGACCACTAGGATGATTTAAGTCTGGAATTGCATGTGACTTTGACTTATACTGTATAGAGGAAGCCTATATTGTGGGAGAGAACAGTAAATTTAGGAAGGGATAAAGAAAAAGGAAATGGAAAATGAGATAACATTAAATTCCTCAGTTTAAATGAGATAACATTAACTCCCTGCAACTAGTTTTACCTCTGCTCTTACCAGTTAAATGAACCAACAAATTTTCTTTTAGTGCATAAGGTAGTTTTAGTTACCTTTCTATCACTGCACATAAGAGTTTGAATATGCAGGAACACATTCTAAGCACAGAGCAAGTGAAGAGGATCCAATGTACTAAGTGCTGGTCTTTAGGACTGAAAGCAGGGTGAAGTATTTACTTATTTATTTATTTATTTATTTTACTGATTATCAAAGAAAATGCTTTTTATTGGAACAGTTTGGTATACATAATGATTGTATTCATCCTAGTACCAAAATTTTATTCTTTGCACTTTTAATGTCTTGAAATTGTAAGTTCTTTTAATGTGAAGGATTTTGCTAGCATACCTTCCTGAGTATATTCATCTTTTATTAATGACTACTTTTCACTTATGCCAATGTGTTTGCCTTCAGGAAGTTTCTCTGGCTGAAAACAGACAACTGCCTCTTGCATGATAGCAGCACCATTCCTGGTCAACTCTATTTTTTTTAACACTGATCTGAACAGTAAGTCTTTTGCCCAGTAGGGTCTTCCCCTGTTGTGTATCGAGGATATTGTATCTTGCAAATTGGATTTAACTTCACAGTATAACCTTCATCTGAACTTGCAGTTTCAAATAGTTTAACATCAACTAATAAGGGCAACTTCTGATAGGATCAAACCAGCCTTTATTGGCAGCAAATTGTTCACTTTTAGTTTCCTTGTAATAACCACAGTAACAACTAATTACTAATGCAGTAATAACCATTCAGTGCTCCAGCCTGCCAGCCAAAGTGTTAAGTTTGTTTTTGATTAGTTTTCAAAGTAGAAATAAACATTCAATCTCAATGATAAGTGGCTTTCAGTCTCTGGTGCAATTTAAACTGAACAGTGTTGATAGACCTTTTTCATATTCATTGATCTTTCTTGATACAGCTCATACTGTAGGCTTAACCGCTTCACAGTCCAATTGTTTAAATACAGATGACCAAAAGTTGCTTTTTTGGTTAATTTTACAACTACATATTTTTTTTTGGGGGGGTACTAACTGGGAATCGAACTCACAATCTTGCACCCGCCACACAGGCACTTACACAGCTGAGCTAAATCCCTGGCCCTTGGTTAATTTTAATATAATAGGAAATATAAAAACAATTTTATCAGATTTATCCAATAATTTCTGTGTTTGGCCCATAACATATCCAGTACACAATGCAACATTGCAATATGGACAACAGTATCTAGTCTGTTTCTGTGTTCCTTTTACATTGTCTATATTCTCTTCACTGTTCTGTTGGTCTTTCCTTTTTTCCTGTGAATGGTATAATTTCAATAAAATATTTACCCACTGAACATAACAGTGAAGTGGATGACAGATTCTGGTTGGTGTTTCATTGTTCTGTAAATTTTTAAAATTATTTGGTCTTAGACCTAATCTAAATTGTAAATGACTTTTTGAGCCTCCTTGTTTTGAAATACTGTTTGGTCCAGAAAGTATATGAATATTTTATGATTTTTGTTGTTTTTTCTTTTTTTATTTTATTTAAGAGAAAAAAAAAAAGCAAAACAGAAAAAAGGGTAGAAACAATACAGAATTAAAAAAAAATAAACAGAAATCATTAGTTGATACATCAATGTCTTCTTAGATATAGTCTTCTTAGATAATGTCATCTTAGATATAGTTGTTTAAGTTACAAAATTAAAGCATACAAAGTGGACATTCAGACAGTGAGGCTACAAACAGTTCTATTAAACGATCCAACAAAAACTCAGCAACATGGTTATCAATCATACACACTTAAATACACATGCAGTTATATCCTTTAGAGCACCCTCCCTTCCTCCTTTTGCTTTTTAAGTCCATTATCTGTTTAGTTATATCATGTTTCAGCTTGCTCAGAACCTTACTGATTTGTTTTGTTATTATTATTTACTTATTTATTATTATTTTTAGTTTATTTTTATTATTTATTTATTTACTTTATTTTGAAGGTAGTAAAACACAGCAGAACAAAATGAAACAAAGCCAATTGAGACTGTACTGAAATTGGTACAGACTTCACAGCAGGTTACCAGGATAACAGCAATAGTACAATAGTACAATCTCGTTTTCTTCACTATAGTTGTTCCCTCAATCAGGCAGAGCAATATTGAAGGAAATACCAAACTTATAAAAACAGAATATTGAATAGAGCAATACCATTAATTAGAATAGAGCAAAGCAGTGATAAAAATATTTGCCTTCAAAGAGATAGCAGAAGGAAATCCCCCTTATTTGCTATATTGCATATAGTCAAACACGCAAGAGATGCTCAGATCTCTGGCTCTCACTTGCTAACGGGGGTGGGGGGAGGGGATATGGATGTTTGATTCTTAGCCTGCACACCAGTAGGCTCACACCCACTCACAAGAGCGGCAAGCTGGCTGCTTGTTTTCCCAGCACCCCAACTTCCAACATGGTGCAGATCTCAGGAAATGCTGATGATTCTCACCCTGGGGGGGCCACAGCTTGGGAGGCTACAGCCACTTACCAGAGCAGAGAGCTGGCTGGCTGCTTGTTTTCTCAGCACCCTAAGTTCCAACATTGCTTGTTGTTTTTCATTACAGGATAACTTGTTAGAAGTTGGTTCCCTCTGTGAACATCACCCATAGTTATAATCATTAACCACCATTAGAATTTTAAAAGTTTTATTTCTTCTTTCAAGTTCTATCATCTATAATATGAATAGCTGACAATAAAGAAACACCTTTTCCTTGCATAGCTCAGACTTTTCCTCTCTAATAGGCTAACATTTCTCCCTTTTTCTGTTTTTTCTTTTGTAAATCTTTTGGTACTTTCTTCCTATTTGGTCTCAGTGTCCTAAATGTGTCTGACTTGTACTGTAAAACAGTATCATAGAAGTATAAAAATTGACCATAATGGGCCAATGTCCCATATTCAAAAGTGGTTTCATTAAATAATTTATGTATGCGTGCCATGAGGTGAGTACCAGCTCACCAGGGCAGACCTAGAAGGGTTTGGGACCCTTGATCCTGGTGGCTGGGTGACTGCCCAGCCCCCTTGGGTCACTGGACTAGGCTCCAGAGGTTCTGCAGGCTTGAGTGGACTGTGCCCAGTGACCTTCATTCAACCAGGGGAGCCGGCCCACCAAAGGGGAAGCCAAGCCAGCACCACGCTGAGTTGCAGCTCACCAGGGCAGACAAGGAAGGGTTTGGGACCATCCATCCCAGAGGCTGGGTGCCTGCCTAGCCCCCTTGGGACATTGGACTGGGCTCCAGAGGTTCCATGGCTTGAGTGGACTGCACCCAGCAACCTTCATTCAAACAGGGGAGCCAGGCCTGCCGAAGGGGGAGCCAAACCAGCGCTGTGCCACAAGGGGAGTAGCAGCTCACCAGGGTAGGTCCGGAAAAGTTTGAGACCATCGATCCCGGAGGCTGGGTGCCTGCCCAGCCCCCTTGGGTCATTGGACTAGGCTTCAGAGGTTCCGCGGGTTTGAGTGGACTGTGCCCAGTGACCTTCATTCAACCAGGGGAGCCAGGCCCACCAAAAGGGGAGCCAAGCCAGTGCCGCGCCATGAGGGAAAGCTTTGGAAAACTGCTGTAAACACGGAAATATAGGAAAATGACAAAACGAAAGACCAAAATGCAATCTCAAATCTCCAGCCTATCACAAGAAATAGGAGCCATGTACATAGAAGAAAATACTACACATACACTTGAAATGTATGAAATGATATCAACTGAAATAAAGAAGCAAGTACAGGAAGCTATGAGGGAACTCAAATCAGAAATATTATCCCAGGTAAAAGAAGAAATGATAAAAGTAGTGAAAGAAATACTGAATGCATCCAACAAAGACACAGCTAAACAATTAGAGGAACAAAGCAAAATGATAGAATCCCTGAATGAACAGTTTAAGAGACAAACAGAATGCATTAAGCAGATTCAAAGAGATATACACGAAATCAAAAACTCTAATGAAAGTTGCAAAAATTGCCTCAACAAAAGTGAAGATAGAATCTCAGACCTCAAAGATAAGATTGCAGCTAATGAACAGGAAAGGAAAGATCTTCTAACAATAACAAGAAATCAGGAAATAACAATTCAACAGCTACAAGATGATGCAAAGAAAAACAATATAAGATTAATAGGGATACAAG
>PVLA01015010.1:0-27512 GCA_004027455.1 Hydrochoerus hydrochaeris | reverse complement strand
GGCCCATGGTGTTGGTTCCAGGCATCTTGCCCCTGATGCAGCCTTCAGCTAAGCTCCCGGTGGCCGGAGACATCATTTCTAATTCATGCGCTGGTCAATTAGAAAAGAATAAATCTTGACTGAATGTTCGTCCCCGTGCTGTCTTCTGTAAAATCTCTGTACTGCATGGAGATCAAGGCTGCCATCCTTCCTGTGAGACTCGCCTCCCAGACCTCAGTAACACCAGCCACCCTGAGTCCAAATACATCAACCATGCCTTCAGCCTTGCTGTCACTGTCTGTCACCTGCTTGAAGATTTGATGCACATTCTTCTCAGATATGAACAGCATTTGACCAGGATCCTGATAAATATTGGTGTGCACAAGGTCATTATCTTGGATCAGATCCAGCACACTGTTCCCTTGTGTAGATAGAAACCCTAGAGAATGTATCAATAAGAATTATGAGTAATATGGATGACAGAGTTCTATGCAGGCAAGCCAAAGTAGAGACCAAATCACCAGCAGAAACATCACCTTCCTAAAATGTTTCTCCAGAAATTAGTATTAAATCCACAAAATGCTGGATTGATTGAAGGCAAACAGAAACACTCAATTTTTTTTACATGATTGTCACATACATCATGACTCCGTGTAAAACCACAAAGCAGAACAGAGCTGCCAGGGCTGAATTCCACAGCAGCAGTGCCATGTTCAGCATTTCCCACCACCTAGTAATACCACCATTTATTGCATCCTAGATTTCTAATGGGTTGTGATTCCTTGCCTGAGAGTTTACTCATGTCAGTGCCTATAGTTATACACTGTTGTGTGACTTTTGAAACTTCAGAAATTTTTTTTCATTACAATTGAATCTTCAGCTTTTCATTTATTTTTAGTGTTTTATTGTTTATCTGATTTATAATATTAGTAAATTCAGGAAAATTTTGTAGGAAGCCTCTACAGGTGTACCCTCTGTTGTCTGGTCTGCAAACTTGGCATAATCTTCTTTCCTTTCTTTTGATGTGGTTTCTAATTTCAAGACATCATTAGAGGAGCAGTGGTCCCTAGACACAGGCATGACATGAATGTTGTCTTGCCACTCACCTCTAGTGTCCCCATCTGCTTATGGCATCCCTCATTAGTAATGTCACACTTTGACACTGATGCCACTTTGTGGGCAGAGGGGCTGAGGGTGGGTTTCTATGGTGGGATAGTCTACATTTCCTGAGCTTTCTATTTCCTTGGCTTTATATATGAAAAATCTTAAGTCTCTCTACAGTTTTAAGCACATAATGTGGGTGTTAACTGGTTGACTGGTGGCATCACACTGTGCAGATACACTTCCAAACAGCATGTTGTGCATAATAAACACAATTTCACTTGTACATTAAGAACTGAATTTATTTTCTACAAAGATTCTCTCTGAGATTGAAACCTCATTCCAATTCCACAGCCACATTGCTGTTCCTATACTGTGTGAGAAACGCTCTTCCAAAATGGCTTCTTTTCCAGAGATTTAAGTCTGAATTCATGTATTCTTAACAATATTGGTGTCTCTGCCTGGCTCATTGCAGGGTCATATGCTGGTGCAAATACATGGAGCAATTCACCTCAAGTAAGCTGGACACTTCCTAGGAAGATCCATTTTGCTGGAAAAGAATTAACTGTAACATTTAGAGGAGGGAAAATGGAAAGGAAGGGAAACTGGACAAGTTCAGTACTAGTGACATAAAATCCACAAGCGTATGAAGGCAAATTCCTGATGTGCACACAACAGCTATATAATAATCATAGTGACATGGAGAAATAATTTGAAATAATTATAATCAATTCATTATTCACAGAATCTAAAACATTAGAGGAAATGTTACCTAAAGGGTTATTCAGCATAGGAGGAAAATTAATTCACTTGGCAAACAGTGTGTATTTCTTGGCTTAATCCAAAACAATTTAGTGAACAAGTAGTTGTAATTCTGCAGAAATGGTGGTTGATTATATTTTTAACTTCTATAAATTTTTGTCCACATTAATGCAGAAAAAGAATGGTCACCACCTTAGCAATTTTATATGGAAAATATCCTTCAACTAATGGTGTTGGTAGGCATCTGAGTCAATTTTCTGTGGCTACAACAGGATAGGTGGATCAGAGTGATTAAGTGCTGAAGGATCGAGCTCATTGTCATTGATTTAATAGTAGCCAAAGAGCTCAAAACAAACCTCTGCTGGCTTAAGGAAAGTGTTTCACACTGTGTCCACACAATGTGTTGCCATCCTGTGAGAGCAACTAAGTGGTCAGGAAAATAGCCCCTCTCATAATGAACGCCCTCACCAACAATCTACTAATCCACTGTTCCATGAGAGAGTAAATCAAGCCATGATTAATTTCTCAAGACCCCATCACTTGTGCATATTTACATTTCCAAATACTAATATTCCTCTTATACTGTATATTAATTTTTAATTGCTTTTAACATTGTCTGCTTTGACAAACCTCCACCTTGATTAGTGTAGGTATTGAACTTTATGAATCTTTATATAACTATGGTACATTACAGTATTGACATTGAATAATGTTCTAAATTTATAGAGGCAAATGTGTTCCATTTAGTAGATATTTACTTTACGTTTAGAGCAGATGAATATTTTTTCCATAAATATAGATCTCTTTTCTATAGATAAGTGTAGTACTTTATTGAACCTTAAGGTCCATATTCATTTTGTATTTAATGACATAATGGATAATGATTTAAATACTGTACCAATGTAGTATAACTATTGCTATGAATTGTCTTTCTATGACATGAAAATATCTATTAGAACTTGTTGTCATTAAAAATATGGTGGCCCACTCCATGACAATTGTGTATGAGGCCTAGGATGCTACAATTTCAATATCAGTTAAACAAAGGTGACAGAAGCAAAGGCTGCTGGTTAAGCACATCTAGGGAACATCACTGGAAAATAGAAATTAACCAAAGACATTTCTACAATAAATAGATGACTGCTATAAACTAACTACTCTCAACACAAAACAAAGAAGAAAACACAATAGAATCATAAGAGGGCAATGCCACAGAATTCTTCCCAAAATTCCCAACTCTCTCAAAACTCATCTATGTGGCACTGATTGGGAAGAACCCAAAAGCCTTAAGGTGAATCAGTCAGTGTGGTTTAAGGCAGATGACAAAATTATTCAATCTAAAGAATGGCATATGGACAGAAGGCATTAATAATAAGACACTGGACCCATTAAGCAAGATCATCAACAATTCTGAAAAAGGAACTAAAAAAATATAGGAAGCTAAGCAAGTGACATCGAGCACACATGATAAACACATGATGGAGATGCTGGAGAGGGAATCAATGTGAATTCTGAAGGACAGATATCTGATGGAGCTACACTATTATAGTCCCAGAGAGATGGACAAATATCCTCTTTGTTCTTCCACCTGTAAACCACATGCATGAAGCATTCTCTGGGCATTGCAATTGTGGACACAGCCTGATGGTCTCACAGAGTAAGGCCACAATTATAAAATAGTAAAGGAACAGGTAGCATAGCAAAATTAAAGACATAATAGAACGTGAAATATCACATAGTGGCTTCTGCCTATCCTCTTGCTACTTGCCACGTAAGCACCCTGCTAAACTCAGCCTTGACTGCCCAGCTGCTTTTCCACTGATAGTGCACTGATCAGTCTGACTATTCCTAGCTTGTGATTCCCTTAGTTAAAAGACCATGTATCTTATTTTCAACTTGTTTCAAGGATTTGGTTGGAACAAAGTGGTTGAATTAAGGATACTTTTCATTTTGATTGCTCCACTCAAGTGTCCTCTCATTGTGCAGAGGCTGTTTCCACATTACATGGAGTGATTGCTTTTAAGTGAATCTATTTAGAGTTAACTTGCCTGACAATGTGTGATTTAATTTGATTCAGGTAGCCAATCATGTAATAACAGGCCATCTGCCTTGTATTCCTGCTTGCCAACTATTTAAACTTAACTCAATTTTGACTTATCACTGGTGATTTACACACTAAATCCCCTCAGCACACTGGCATTGAGATCAGTAAAGTTGCCACCTAGATTATGCAGTGCAAAGAGCCTTCTACATGATTTGACACTGGATTTTCTGCAACAATACAAGTCAGGAGGGAAAGCATCAACATTTCCTTTCCATGCCCATCAACTGCATCAACCACCCATGCAAAGCTGGAACACACTACAGCTTAGGCAGTGATAAGTCTCACATGATGAGTGCCAGGCTGGGCAGCTCGCATACACAGTAATCCCAGATCTTGGACACCAGTGACAGTCTCCTTGGCTCAACATCCCATATGTCCTCCTTCAGCACATACAAGCAAATTAGGCTAGGGGCTAGTAGAATAAATTCCTGTCAACAGCTAGGCTATGGGGGAGGTCTTCATCCTGCAGGCAACATACCAACTACATGGACCCTTCTGTGCCTAATTGCTACTCCCATGAGTGAGGGTACTTGGTTCTCTAGATAGTTAAGGTGTGTGGGAATGGAACGTTCTTGCCCTCAGTTGTGCTTTCCAATCTGACACTTTGACATCAGGACCAAGCCTGTTGAAGCTGAGGAGACCTTATGCCTCACCTGCACTGTCACCCGATGCTCTATCTCCAGTTTCTACTGAAGTTGGATCTGCCAGTCTCCTGAGAAATCTGTACAGTGGATGGGGTAATTGTTAGGAGGCACAAACTACCACCTGGCTTTCCAAGGCTGCCTCTCCTTCATGGCTGACATAAACAAGAACCACTTTTCCCTGCAACTTAACTCTATGTCCTCCAAGGACATTTTCATGTTTTACTGTGCAAGACACAGTGAGAGGATCTCAGTGTAAATCCACTCTTAAATATCCAGTGCTTTTATCTAGCAGGTTGTTCTTGTGACCACCAAACTCAAAAACCAGATTTATGTACAAATGCAGTGTTGTTAAGGATGTCCTTATAGAATGTCGTGACACTCACTATCCAAGCCATTTCCTGTTCTGGCTCTCTACATGCCTCCAAGCCTGTGATGTAGGCATTGACAGGAATCATTGCTCATATTTTGCTACTTTTTTTTCTATGGAAGTCTCTTTCATTGTGCTGAAAAACAAATTTCTCCTCAGCAACCTAGCAGCTTCACTCTACACTGAGCCATAAAGTTACTTTCTTTAATATGAAAATTAGTCATCATCTAAAATGAATGTACCATTTTTTTGGATGACAAAGGCTTGTCTCATTCAGTAATAAATACTTCATTTTAATAAATTAATCCTATATCTAAGTTCTAAGAACTCCAGCCCTCTCTTTTCCTCAGTCCCCTCAGAAGACCTGGTCCCCAGGTTCAGCCTCACTAGTACACAGAGATCTCATGAAGGAAGGGAGGGGGCAACCTGATTGGACTCAAGGCAGTGGCCAGAGTTTTCAGTGTTCTCATCTGGTGACAGTGCATTGAGCAGGACGTTGGTCTGCACTTTCCATTTAGACTTTAGAAATTAGAGATTTGTATATAAACATGTCTCTCTGTCCCTCTCTCTCTCTCTTTCTGTTTGCCTCTCTCATATGATACTTCAGTATCATAGTATTTACTATTTGTTAAACAGATTCTCATAGATTTTCCTTCACATATTTTTTTTTACTTTATCTCAGGTTGCCTCAATTAATTCTGTATTTATCAGTCATATATATCTAAGTTTGCCAAAAATATTCAAACACACCTGTATAGCTGGTAACCATCATAAAATTATGGTCTTCTTTCTACCAGGTTCATAATGAATAGAGCAAGACTTGCCACACCCACCTCTGTCAGTTGCCTTTCTCCCTGAAGGCAGAGCTGAGATAAGATTCTCGCATACAGACCACTCTCCCTAAGATGTGACCATGGACCTTATAGTCACACTCATCTTGGGAAGTCAGATGCACTTCCACCTCCTCTCCCTGCCTTGCGCTTGAGCTGAGCCACCATCATCACTGATGTGTCTTGGGTTTCAGGACTGAGATATCCTTTTTCTGATTTGATGTAACAGATGCATCTATTGTTTTCAGCCCAATACAAGGACATCTTCCAAAAAAGGTCATAACATGAGATTGAGCAAGATGCCCCCTGACAGGTCTTTTAATTCCAGCTACCAACAGATCCCTGAAATATCTAAGACTTTTCATAAATTTCCTTCAGTTTCTTTCTCTGTTATTGTGGGTTCAGTCGTGGATGTGCAAATATAATATTCAATTATTGTTCTGACAACCCTGATTCAAATAAGAGTTCAAATTTTGCTACTGAATATCTACCTAGCATTTGCCCCAACCTGTAAATAAATTTAAAATTACTATCCACATTTTAAAATCTGGATAAACTAAGCATCATGCTCTTTTCATTAATGAATGAAAGCAATAAAAATGCAGACTGAATGATCATCCATTAAACAGGAGATACAGGATATCCAGAACTCCCACAGAGCCCTGCCACCTGAAACAGCAGGTGTCTCAGACCCATAGTTGTGGGACCACTGATGGGGAGGTACTAGATGATTGGAGGACAGCAGAAGACACAAGGATGCCACATCAAGCTCCTAGGCACCACACAGAACACATGTTACCTCGAGAAGCTCTCAAAATCTCAAGCAGAATGTTAATAAATATCACACAGGGCTCTGACAGGGGGAAGAGAGGACTTATCATTGAGAAATGGATACAGAGCATGGTCCCCAAAGAAGGTGCTCAGGAAAGATATTTCTATAAATGGATCCTAGTGGAGATAAATTATTCCAAGTACAGAAAAACCACTCAGCTTTCAAATATCACCTTGAGGATTTAAAACAGTTTATAGCTGAAATAAATGAAAGCAAATGGGCTGTACCACAGAAAGGAACAGTTGTCAGTTGATAATGATCCAAATCTCTAGACATTTCTTGTGGGCATCACATGATAGGAAATCCTAGTGAGCACAGAATCCCACAGTGTCAGACAAAGAGTGTGATGAGAGAAGATTAAAGCTGAGGGAGCTTCAGGACCCAGGTTCATCTGAGAGATCTCAGTGAAGCTTCAGACAGCAGCAGAGACAAAGGAGTGGACAAAACTGCCTTGAGAAGCCTCTGCCTCCTCCACCTCCCACACCATGCTCAGAGACTCCAAGGCCTCAAGCCCATTTCTCCATCTCCCTTTTGTGGTCACTGCAAGATTTTTCACAACTCAGTATTTGGGACATTCAGGTGCTCCATGAGGTGCAGCTAGAGTTACAGACACAGAGGGACACACCTGACAGACATATTCCTTCAACCACCTGGTCACAAACCTGACAGACTCAAGAATGTTTATGTCCATGTCTATCTAGTTTTCTGAAATCATGTATAGAAAAGACTAGTATCTAGAACTCACCAGACCAGCACTGTGTCATTCTTAGAGAGAATGTGTCTTACAGAATGTGTATCTCTCTCATGGAGATGCACCCTCTAACCAGGGAACTGCTGCCTCCAATTGGTGACCCTGAAACCACACCACCAGGTTCAGTGGGCAAAGCTGCTGTTACTGAGTCACCTCCTGCATTGTGTAGGAGACACGCGAGGGCATGCATAAGATCAAGACAGGTCCCTGCCTGAAGTGGCAATAGCAGAGGAGAACTTAACATAGGACCTTCTCTGCACCTCAGTCAAGAACAGTTTCCAGACAAGGACCATGTTTCTCCAGTACCTGAATCAGTGAATGATCTAATATTAGAGGCATGTAAAGGTGGTAATCCTTTACTTATCTGTCTCCTCTAGGGGGCCTTACAAGGCATAATTTGCAGGGCTGCTTCATCCACAAATGTCATGGTTTTTCCTTTGGCAACACCAACAGATGTCTGGGCCAGAAAATTTATTTTCTTCACAGAGGATGATAACTTTCCAGAAGCACAATGCAGACTGTAGACAATCCAGGTTTTAATTTAAAGGCCTTTATAATGCTGCATCCTTATTTTGAATTTGCACTTTGAAGGGACTGCTGTTCCATGAAGGAAGGTCCTGGGAATACTCGATTTGAAAAAGAAGGGCTCAGAGCCCAAGAAGCACTAGGGCCCTGTCAAAGTACCTTATAGTTCTGTCTGCCTTGTGTCTCACAAGTTGGGAGACACCTGTCCATGGAAAATGAACAAAGAAGGGATTTCAGGAATTCCAGGCTTAAGCCACCTGCAGTGGCCGCTTCCTTCTCAAGGAGACACTTCCAGAGGACTAAGGGCCTTCTCTGGATCCTAACACCCCTATCCTGGTGATTGTCTGGGGAATATGAGGGTTAGGTGACAAAGAGATGATATATCAGATGGGAGCTGGACATCGTGTCATCTGAGCTGGATGTAAGACACCTCAGTTACCCCATCTCAATGTGCTCAACTTGGATAGAAGGCAGTAGTACAGAGTATCTTTCATAGGCAGTATTTTTCAAGCTTTTTACAAAACATCATCAGTTATCTGAATGTGTTATCTCCTACATTTTACTCCTGAGTAATTTCTAGGTTTGAAATAATTTGTGCACAAAGGTGCTGGGGTTTGTGTCTACCACAGGCTTTAATTCAGTATTACAATACATTCAACACCAGAGATCAGTCCAAGAGGCTGTTTTGTGGCCGCTTCCCTCTGTGACCCTGAGGACCCTGCTCTGATTCTCTGTGTGAGAGACAGAGGGAGTGAGATCATTGTGAAACAAAAGAAAAACAACATGGTGACAGCAAATTGAGCTTAAGGCACTGAGGGTCTGAGCTACACTGTGATGCAAGTCATGAGCTGTGCAGAGAAAGAATGTGGAGGGGACTCCTGGTGGGTGGTAGAATCCCTGTTTGCTCACACACACACAGACAGTGACACACACACACATACACACACACAAACAGACAGAAACAAGGACAGACAGAAACACACACATAGTGCCCTTAGACCATTGCTCCTTTGGTGTAGCTACTTCATGTCTTATTCTACACCTTTAGCAATATGACATAAGCTCCTGTGCTCTGTCTCACATTGCCACAATTTTCTATTCTTCAGAAAGTATGGGGTAAAATACACCTTCACCAATAATTTCATTTCCAATATCTGCATTTTTCAGATAATATATCACTGTGACAGAAAGTTCAGTAATACAAATGTGGAGTGGCAAAAATTCAGTTACCATCTCATCTTGTAAGTACAAAAACACTCAACAATTCAAAATTAATTAATAACAGAATGCATTTAACATTAAGACCAATAAAGTGCCTGTTCACTGTGCAGGGTGTCACAGACAGAGTGTGCCAATTAATCTGCAGGAATTTCATAGGTAACCTGCTAGTGCCTGCTTTCCAATATTTTATAAGGAGTGAATTAAGGGCTCAGATGTGTCAGAAGTTTGAAGCTTAGGAACAGCAATTTATGCACTTGAGGTCAGATACACCCATCTCATCACATCTGGTTAGATACATGCTTGGTAATTAAACACTACATCAGCACACTTACAAGAAAATCTCTTATTCAAGAGGCACTGTTATTAGGTAGAGAACAAGACTATGATCAATAAACAAGCAGTGATCATTACAGACAAAATGATTGAACCTGTTAATTTGGTAGAAACTTAGCTCAGGACTCATAATGACAAAGAATGTAGCTGTGGACAAAAGCAAAAATTTAGCAGCGATATTTTTCTTTTTTTACAAGAATATAAATAGTAAAAGAAAAGTATTTTTGGCTGCTCAAAAAGTGGAATCCATAAAAAAGAAGAGAATGATTTCTACTTGACCTAGTCACAGGTGGTGGAGCACACCCTACCACTGCCCTATAGTAAATCAGGGGATGTTACATTCATAAAATGAAGGGCTTAGAGATAGCAAGATTGAAACAGAAAACGGAACTAGGGAACCAGGCCCATGCCAATAGAGGAGTTAGACCCGCGCTGAGAGGGGATTTAGGCCTGGGTGGCCAGGTGAGTTCCAGCTGCCCAGCACAGGCCTGGTGACAGTTTGGGACATCACTCTCAGTGGCTGGGTGCCAGATCAGCCCCCTAGGACACTGCACTCATCTGGTGAGGTTTCATGGGTTTGAGTCGATCATGCCCAGTGACCTTTGTTCAACCAGGGGACCAGGCCTGCACCAAGAGAGGAGTTAGGCCCTCACTAAGAGGGGAGCAAGGCCTGTGCCACAAGGGGAGACAAGGCAGCATGACTCAGGGAGCTGGGGTGCAGGAGGTGATTTCCAACACAGCCAGGGAAAATTGTGGAACATCACTTAAAACATGGAAATATAGGAAAATGACAAAAGAAAAGACCAAAATGCAATCTCAAAACTCCAGCCCATCCCAGGAAAGCCTGGGAGCCAGGTACATAGAAGAAAACACTAGTCACACATGTGAAATACCTGAAATGATATCAACTGAAATAAAGAAGAAAGTAGAGGAAACTATAAATGAATTCAAATCAGAAATAATCTCCAAGTTAAAAGAAGAAATGATAAAAGTAGTGAAAGAAATAGTGAATGCATCTAAAGAAGACACAGCTAAAAATTTAGAGGAGCAAACCAGAAAGAGAATCCCTGAATGAACAGTATAAGAAGCAAACAGAATACATGAAACAGATTCAAAGAGATATACAGGAAATCAAAAATTCTAATGAATGTTGACAAAAACCTCCTCAACAAAAAGTGAAGGTAGAATTTCAGACCTCAAAGATAAGAATGCAGCTAGAGAACAGGAAAGGAAAGATCTTTTTAAAATAACAAGGAATCAGGAGGTAACAATGCAACAGTTCCAAGATGATACAAAGAAAAACAACATAAGGTTAAAAGGGATAAGTGAAAAGGGGACAGCACAAATCGTATCAAGAGGCTATTTACAGAAGTAATAGCTGAAAATTTCCCAGCATGAGAATGGAAACTGACATACAGATTAGTGAAATATGTAGAAATCCAAACAGCCATAACCAAAATAAAACTACACCCAGACACATAATAATCACAATCCCAGAAATCCAACATAAGAACAGAATGTTAAAAGCTGTTAGAGTGAAATCACAGATCACCTATAAAGGAAAACCTATCTGATTCACAGAAAACTTCTCAATACAAAAAAATGAAGTCAAGAAGAGCATGGAGTAAAGTATTTCAGATCCTAAAGAAAATGACTTTCAACCCAGGTTGATGTACCCTGCAAATATCCTTCAAAATGGAGGGAGAAATGAGATACTTCCAAGAATAAAGAACAACTGAAGAACTTCATGATTACCAAACCAACCCTGCAAAGAATACTCAAAGACATTCTACATACACATAGGAAAGATCCACTAAGCAAGACAGACAATTAAACAGAATGGAAAGTGGAAGATACAACAGTAGACAGAAAACATGTCCACACTAAAATGGTATATAACATTATTAATGTAATGTAATGTAATGTAATGTAATTAACCATTAATGTAAATGACCTCAATTCACCAATTAAAAGAAACAGACTGGCAGAATGGATCAAGAAACAATATCCAACCATAAGCTATCTATAAGAAACACATCTAACCCAAAAAGAAATTCATAGAATGAAAGTCCAAGGATGGAAAACAATACTTCATGCAAAAGGAACTCAAAAAAGTTGGGGTAGCTATTCTGTTTGCACACAATGTGAACTTTAAACCAAGAATGGTCTGAAGAAATAAATAAGGTCACAACAAACTCGTTAGGGGATAACTTCCAGAGGAAGGCATAACAATCTTAAACATATATGCACCAAATTCCAGACCACGCATCTACACAAAACAAGTATTAAAAGAAATGAAAAATCAAATAAGCAATAACACAATTATAACAGGAGACCTTAACACACCATTGACACAAAGGCACAGATCAACTAGACAAAAAATTAACAAAGAAATAACAACTGAATCACATATGTGAACAAATGGACTTGATAGATCTGTACAGAGTGTTCCATCCAACAATATAAATTCTTGTCAGCACTACATGGGACATCCTCTAAAATAGACCATATACTAGCCCGCAGAACATATTTAAGTAATTGCAAAACAATTGAAATTTTTCCATGCATGTTATCAGAATATAGTGCCATGAAACTAGTAATTAATGATAAAAGTAACTGTAAAAACCCCACGAACATATGGAAATTCGGTAACAAACTCTTGAGCAATCAATGATCCACAGGAGAAATTTATGAAGAAATTAAGCATTATCTACAAGCAAACAAAAGTATAAATACAACTTACCAGAATCAGTTGGATGCAATGAAAGCAGTACTCTGAAAAAATTTATTGCACTGATTTCCCACATTATGAAAATAGAATGTACACAAATAAAAAACCTGATAGTACACCTTTAGAAGAAGAAGAGCAAGCCAAGCTGAAAGCCAAAAGAATTGAGGAATGTATAAAGATTAGAGCAGAAATTAATGCAATAGACACTAAGAAAACAAAACAAAGAATCAGTGAATTAACAACTTGGTTCTATGAAAGCATAAAGACAGTTGCTAAGCCCCTATCCAACCTAATTTAAAAAAGGAAAGAAAAGACTCAAATTCATGCAATACAGAATGAAAAATGTGAAATCACTACAGATTCTGTTGAGATACAGAAGATCATCAATGCCTATGCTGAAAACCTCTACTCTCATAGCTTTGATAACACAGAAAAAATGCACAGATTCCTAGAAACATGTGTACCACCAAAGCTGGATCAAGAAGATGTAAAACTACTGAATAACCCAATTTCTATTAATGAAATTGAAAATCTAATTAAGTCCTTAACATCAAAGAAGAACCCAGTACCAGATGGATTCACTGCACAATTCTACAAGAAATACAAAGATATAATACTGACACTTCTCAAACTCTTCAATGAAACTGAAATGGAAAAAATTCTCCCTAAGTCATTCCTGGAAGCAAATATTACTCTAGTACAAAAACCTGAGAAAGGCACAACTAAAAAAGAGAACTACAGACCAATCTCCCTAATGAACATAGATGCAAAAATTTTCAATAAGATATTGGCAAACAATATGCAGCAAATCATCAAGAAGATTATACAGCATAACCAAGTGGGATTCATCCCAAGCATGCAGAGATGGTTCAAAATAAGTAAATCACTAAATGTAATCCACCATATCAATAGAGCCAAAAGTAAGAATCAAATGATCACTTCTATAGATGCGGAAAAAGCTTTTGATAAAATCCAAAACCCATTTGTGATAAGAACCTTACAGAGAGTTGGAAAAGATGATCTTTACCTCAATATGATAAAGCCCATATATGACAAAATGATAGCATCATATTCAATGGTCAAAAATTTAAGTTCCTTACCTGGAAATCAGGCACATGACAAGGATGTCCCTTATCACCACTCTTATTCAACATAGTACTGGAAATGCTAGAAAGAACAATTAGACAAGAGAGAAATAAAAGGAGTAAAGTTAGGAAATGAGGAGGTTAAACTATCATTCTTTGCAGATGACATGATAGTCTACATAGAAAACCCCTAACACTCCATTGAAAGGCTCCTAGATATAATAAATAAATTCAGCGACAGAGCCAGATACAAAATCAATACTCAAAATCAAAAGAATTCTTATACAATAACAAAAATATCACCAAGAGAAAAAAGAGAAGCCACCACATTTACACTAGCATCCAAAAAAAATGAAATACATAGGAATTAATATAATGAAAGAAGAAAAAGGCATGTACAGGGAAAATTATAATACCTAGAAAAAAGAAATTGAACAGGATTCAGAAAATAGAAAGACATCCTTTGTTCCTGGATAGGAAGAATAAATATTATGAAAATGGCCATTCTTCTGAAATGCACATACAGATGCAACACAATCCTAATGAAAATACCACTAACATACTTCATAAATCTAGAGAAATCAGTGATAAAATTCATCTGTAACCAGAAGAGACCTAGAATAGCAAAGGTAATTCTAAGCAGCAAAGGCAAGGCAGGAGGCTTCACAATCCCTAACTTGAAGTTATACTACAAAGCTACAATAATAAAATCAACATGGTACTGGAATTAAAGCAGATCTGAAAATCAATGGAAGACTAGAAGATGCAATCAAAACTGAAAACACACTGAACCAATTTATCATTGATAAATGGGCCAAATGTGTTCACTGGAAGAATGATAGTCTCTTTAATAAATGGTGCTGGAAAAACTGGATATCCATATGCTGAAAAATAAAATGAGACCCATACCTGTACCATGCACTAAACTAAAATCTAAATGTATCAAAGACCTAAATATTAAAACAGAAACACTAAATCTTTCGGAAAACAAATAGGTAAAAATCTCGAAGACATATGGGTAGGTAAAAAATTCATGAACAAGAAACAAACTGCACAAGAAATACTCCCCAGAATCAATAACAGGGAATCACACCTTATTAAAGAGTTTCTGCATGTTGAAAGAAATCTACAGAAAAGTGAAAAGAAAACCCACAAACTGGGAAAAAATGTTAGTGAGTAGTCCTTCAGACAAAGGAATCTGCCTAGAATTCATAAATAATTTAAAAAAATCAGACCCTTGAAATTCAAAGACCCAATTCAAAAATGGGTATCCAAGATGAATGTACAATTCTCAGATGAAGGAATATGAATGGAAAATAAATATATGAAAACATGTTCATCATCATTGGTCATTAGAGGAATGCAATTTAAAACAACAATGAGTTTCCATCTCACTCCAGAAAGAATGGCCAGGATCAAGAAAAATACCAACAAATATGGTGGATAGGCTGTGGGAAAAACAACCCTTCTGCACTGTTGGTGGGAGTATAGACTGGTGCAACCACTGTGGAGGTCAGTCTGGAGATTCCTCAAAAAGCTGAGGTTGGAAGTCCCATTTGACACAGTCTTTCCATTCCTAGGCATATTCCAAGAAGAACTGAAAACATCATACCACACAATATTTATAGCAACACAATTTGTAATAACCAGATCTTAGAAACAACCTAAGTGCCCATCAACTGAGGAATGGATAAAAAAATTGTGGTACATTTATACAATGGAGTGCTACTCAGCTATAAAGAATGATCACATGGAGATATTTATAAATAAATGGATGCAACTTGAGACTCTACTCATAAGGGAAATAAATCAAACTCACATGTATAAATACCGTGTAGTCTCCCTAATGTAAAATATGGTAAAAATATATAAGATTCTATGGTTATCATGGTTCTCCATTATATTGCTTTGAAGTTTTGTAATGTTTACATTCATTGGTTGGAATGTTTTATTCTGTTTTGTTTGACCTTATTATGTGTGATAGCATGAAAAGCTACTTTGAAGTAAACAAGACATGGCAGCCATTGCTCATTTAATACCATCTTGCTTTGAAGTCCTAACATGCTTTTGTTTTCTATTGCCATTTGTTCTTTCATGCTGTGTCTTATTGGGTTTTAATACGTATAATAGTATAAAAAATTTTTATGAAAATGAGATATTAAAGTAGCCATTGTTCATCTTCTGTTATTTGGTTCAGAATGCCTTGTAATATTCTATTTTGTTATGTTTGATATTATTGTGTGTGAAACTATGCTCCACTATTTCAAAGAAAGAGACATTATGATAGCTCCTGTTGATGTCCAATTGTCTTGTTGTGAATTGTTGTGTTGCTTGCATCGTTGTGTTCTGATCTGCTTTATTCTGTCCTCTTTTGTTTTATTCTCTGTAAAATAAAATTTTAAAAAAGAAACAGAAAATGAAAACACTTAGTTGGGAAGAAAGAAAAGAAATGAGGGTCAGATAGCTACTTGTGTGAAGGTAGTGGCCATGTAATTGAGGACCTTTGTTCCTGACTGCATTTATTAAAGAGACAAAAAGCCCTTTCCTTGGACATTGTACCAGGCACTGAGATCCCAATTCAGTTACTATTGCCTGCCTGCAAATTCCTATATCAGCTTCATTAGATTTTCTTTCATGCTGTATGTATTTCAGATCTAAAATATATGGGTTTGTTAAAAGCAAGCTTAGATATGAAGTCAAGGCAAAATTAGGTAACAGGCTAATGCAGTATTATAATGACCCTAGAATGGAACATATACAAAAATTCCAAAAATGGTTTCACTTTCATTCTAAAGTTTTTTTTTAACCCACACTCAATACCAGGAACAGATCTAGTGGATTAAGTGCAGGACACTGTTTCACCAATAGTTGTGAATCTCATGCTTGGCTAGGTTTATCTTCAAAATTTAGGTATGCTTTATGAAGCTTTATACAGTATGAAGTTTTTCTAAAGCATTTGGCCTGTTTGATTTTTGTTCATCTTTATTTTATCCTAGAAAACTTTTCCTGTTTATGTGTACTTTCCTCAGTCACAATGTAATGGATTACTCTTGGATGCATATTAGTTCAATGAAAATGAGCAGACTGAGAGAGACTCTGTGCAAATCTGCAGCAATAAAGCTTATGGACACATTCTTGACAAGAACTCCTACCCATTCTAGTTGGCCCTGGTCTGACGTGGCCTGGAGGACACTGACCTGGGAACATTTAAGACCCAGCTTCAGGAGAGGGCACTGAGCCCTTAAGGAAATGCAGGACATCTCTGAAAAGCCAGAAATTAAGCCCTTAAAGGGAAGTATTAATACTGGCAGGTGAGGGTGACATCACAGGAGATAGACGGGCCCTGGAGCCAATCATTGATAAAGGTGGGTCTAGTTGCACACCCAATCAGGTGGGCCAAGTGAGGAGGGCTCTTCCCACTCCTAGTGCAGAAGTGAATTCAGTGCTGAGACCCTGGACCTGAGTGCACCTCTAGTTTCTGTGACTTCTTATTGAGGACTGCAAAGGATCATTGGACACCCTCAAGAATCAAAATGGTAACTTGATGGTACTGGAACTGGGAATGGGATGGAATGGTGTGAATTTTGGAAGGAAATGGGTAGAACCACTGTAAGCCAAGAATATCTTTTTGGGCAGTCCCAGGCACAGCTTTGTTTGGGGCAAGAAATGTTTGTGGGTAAACCTGAGTTGTTCCTCAACATGACAAAAACTATCATTTGAATTCCTGATGTGAGGAGTCTATTTGAATGATGTTACTGCATAAACACAACTCATAATCTCACAACACTGAGTATACAGTTCTGGAACCAAAATAAGAAATGAGAAGAGCACCTTGACTCTGGGAATGCTTCTCACATGAGTAGATAGCCAGCCAGGTACACGTGGCTCTGTGGATTTAGAATAAACCTCCTTCTATCTCTCTTTCTTTTTTCTTTTTTTTATTGTTTGAATTCAGAGTGTATCTGTGTTGTCTGGCCTTGCTTTGAACTCTGGGCCATCCTCCTCCACCAGCCACCAGTGTGAGGAGATTAGAGTCCTGAATCACAGCACCCAGAAAAAAGAACTACTATAAGGCCAGTTTCTCTAGTGCATTTCTTCAGCCTGTGTGGTCTGCAGGAAACTGGGTTTAGAGATAAGCTACCTGTTTGTATTTACATTTCTATTATTCAGGAGTTTAGCAATTAGCAGCTGCAAGTCACCTTCCTTGGCAGGAATCTGCATTTTATTTTGGGCAGAAAATTCCCTGCTCATTGAAAGCATTAGGTCATTGTCTATTCTCATTTTAATTCTTTATCAAAGCGCTTAATTTTCCATCTTCACCTCAGGCCCTTTCCTTAGCTAGTGCCTTATTTATAAACTAAGTAAACACTCTCTTACGAATGATTTACTGAAGCAAGGTTTATCTCAGAGTTTAGATTTTGCAAAGTATTTAAGAGATGGTAATACTATAGCTTGGGAGGGGAAAGTACCTGCAGAGCAAAACTTGCTGTAATTGCTGTTTGTTAATCACACACTGAGAAACACAGCAAACTGCTGTCTATGGGGATGTAGAGATGTGATAAATATGAGAGTGGAAATGGAAATGGATGCCAAATGTGAAAGTATTTCTGCAGCCTTTTGGTTATGCTGATACTTTGTTGTAAAATATAAAACCCTCAGTGGGACCTCTGGCACACCCCCTTAATCCCAGCACCCTGGAGTCTGATTCTTGATCATTCTTTCAAGTTTAAGGTAAGCCTTGTCTAGGAAGTGAGTTCAAGGTCATTCTCAACTGCATTGTGAGACCCTGTCTCAAAAAGACATAAAAAATAATTGAAACACTGAGATGGACTTTTTGATAAAGAAGGGGTTTATTCACATAGTAAGGATATGCATGAGTAGTAAAGAATAAGAACACAAGTTCTTTTTAAATAAGAAATGCCAAGGTGATTAAAGGAAATGGGAGAGCAGAGCATGTGGAGGGAGGCCCTGTCAGCAGCCAGAACAGTAAAGGACTTCTGAGGTGAGCTTGACCTAGTGTGACAGCACTGAGGGATTGTCTGCCTGCTAGGTATGAAAGTAAGAAAAGGCTCACATACCTATAGAAAAGAGGGAAACAGTCAAGATAAATAATTCTCTTTCTACTGATCAGCTCTCTAATCATCTCTGATTTAAGATGGGAAATTAGAACACTAGTATTGGAGGTTTGAACACATGTTGGACATCACAACTAAAATAGCATAGGAAGGAGTTTCTTCTGGACACCCAAGATTTCAAGGCACATATGGTGTTTCTTATTTTCCGGTGACTGACCTCAGAAATATGACCCTTACCTACATCCTCCCAAACTTGAGAAATTAAAAAAAATAATTTTTAAATAAAAAATTTAAAATAAAATTTAAAAAAAATTATTGCACTTTGAGATGAGGTCTTAACTCTTTGTTCAAGGTGGCAAGAAGCATTGAGACCTTGCCAGCACATTGACTGTTGAGCTTGATATTGGGGAAGGAAAATCTCAGCCTCCTATATGTCCAATACAAGTTAATGTTCTCTTAAGTTTAACAAAGAGTTTCAGGAACAACAGAGGTTAAGAGCAGATGTATTTATTGAGTTAAAGAAAGCCTCTGTCAGAGAGAGAGAAGGGGTCCCAAGAAGATTGCTAATGACTCTGTACTTCCAGCAATATTTATGGAGTAAAAGCATGAGTTGAGGCAAGTGTTAAGAGGGAAAAAGCATAGAGTCTCATGCATCCTATATTGTAGTGCTTGGGTTCAGGTGTGCACTACCATGCCTGGATGAGTGTTTTCATTTTTATATCGTGAAACTTCACCTAGGTTTTTATTTTGGGGTAAAGGAAGCAACACTGAGTCATGGTCATGTACAAACTTAATGTCAGTACATTGGAAGAGTTAGCAGTGTTTAAAAACCAAGCCTCCCACCTGGATAAATGAACAAGAGCTTTTTAAATATGAGTTGCACATTGAGGGTTTTTGTCTATCCTAAATTATCTTTTCTAAAGTCCAATGGACCCTTAGATAATGAAGAAAAATGTTTGCATTTTAAACTTACATTGAACTTTTAAGTTGACACATAATTTCTAATAGTGATACATGGCACAATGCAAAGTTTATATGCTCATGTTGGGTGATACAGAAATGAGTCTCTAGTCTCAGAAAAAAGGACACCATGGGTGAAGAATCAGTGATTCACTGAGTCCTGCATTCAGTAAGGTACCTGTGATGATTAGTGTTGTATTATAAACTTGTCTTTTTGTTGTATGTGAAATACAGACCAAGATATTTTGTATTCAGCAGGTTGAAAAAAATCTAATGGTTAGCAATGGTGTTTGAAACATCAGATTTGTTTTTGTGCATATTCAATGCATGTTGTTTTCAGTTACTTTTATGTTGATCAAGTCATTTTCCTTTTGAAACTCAAATGCCACTCTTGTGTCATTCCTTCCCATCATCACAATGTCCTTTGCAGAACATGAGCCTTGCCCAGTTGTTTCCAGTTTGGAGAGCTGTATTCACCTGTTTCTCCTGAGCAGCTCTATCAGGAGAGCAGTGCAATCCTGTTTGGAAATGTGAACACCACTAGGGGTATTTTGTGTCTTTGTTTCCCTGGGTATTTCTATCATTATTGTACCAATGTAGTCCAATCTGATCATACAGCTTGACATGTATTCCCCAGACAAAAGGATAAAATGAAATTTTAAATTAGCAGAAACTGACCTCAGTGGTTAGACATTAGAGTTAGGATTAGACATAATAAGTATTTCTGTAATATATCATTTAATGTCATCTCTGTAAAAAATGTTCAAGTTTATCTTTTCAATTAAGTGATGTGATTCACCCTCAGAAGGCTTCAAACTTTTGGAAGTTTCAGCTTTTTAACTGAGGAGCTTCTAAGACACCTAGGACTTATTAGAGTGCTGACTACCTGCATATTTTTGTGAGCATATGGAAAGAGTTCAAAAAGTTTAACAGAGCATGAAAATCACTAGATAGAGCACCTGGGGCACACTCAAGTAGAATGGGGAAGGAACAATGCAGAGGAAAAATGAACAACTCATATGGGATATTTTGTGATTAATTTTCCTATTTAAAAATAAGATTTGGGCATATTTGATTTTTTTTCATGATATCAATTATTGCTTTAAATCCATGAAGATGATTCAGTACTCTTGAATATGACAAGCTGCAGAATATTGGAAAGATTGTGTCTCAATATGGGTAATTATGTGAATCTTTTATTTCTGAGGAAGTGTTTCTGGTTGCTATAGGTCTTTTTTTGGTAAAAGGTTTCCTTTTTCTCCTGCCATGATTTAAAAGAATAATATAATCATTCCTACATATGTAGATCTGTGAAGGGAATTCTTAGCTAATAAAGATGAGTGCTTTGCAATGATTACTTGTGGTGAGTGTCATGATGAGTATGAATCTCCAACAACATTTTTAAAGATCTACACTTCTTTGTGGATACCTGGTTTATAGCACATGGCAAATGACTCAAATTGAATGTGCTTGACAACAACCATTATGACATGGGTGGAATAATAAGGGGAAAACAAGGCTCTTAGTTTCTGTGCATGACAAGAGATGTTAGCCATTGCCTCGGGATATTGACCTGTGACTTGCTCATGTTCTCACAATCAAATCTTCAACTTTCCAGGGGAGATTCTTCAGCAAAGCCTGAGAGGCAGAGGCCATGCACCAGGTATAATCTCATAGGTCATGCTTCCTCACCACATGAAGTCACATGTAGACATGTCTTTCTTAATAACCTAGGTGTCTTCAAACACAAAATATGACACTAGATGTCTAAGCATCAGGAGTGTCAAGTGGAGTACCTTACTTTGCAAAGATTAGTAAGCCACAAGTGATTAACTTTCAACCATTGAGAAGGAAAGGGCTATTATGGAAAATTTACCATGCTAAGTCCTTGCCTCCTCACAAGGAAGGGATGGAGGGGCTGCATGCAGCTCTCATTCTGCCCTCCTGTAAAGATTATTTTTCATGATTCTGGATTCCCTTGTGATGTAGTGCAAAGTCAGGTACATGGATGGATATTTTATTGAAATCATAGGAAGTGTCAGAGACATCTAACCCCACTAAATTAAATGACAGTTTAAATATAAGGTCTCAAGCACAAAAATTGTAACCTTCACATTGATCTACATTGCCTGATAGTGAATTCCAAAATTAATGAGCATACCATCAGACTTCCAGTCATTTTAGGATGTTTAAAAATCTCATAAGAATTTTTTAAAAGATTATCATAAGTAAATTTTTAAACACATTTTAACATTTTCTATGATGAACATAATTGCTAGGACCCTTGCCAGGCATGTGTAAACTACTGTCTTATATCTAGAGTCATGTGATAAATGAATAAACTGTGGAATACATTAGCTTCTATATCTTATAGTGCTAAAATTTGGATGTTATAGGATTTTAAATAATGGAAGGTTAAATAATGTGGAAAAGAACAACTTGCAAAGGGGCTGCCTTTTAAAAACACAAACTGATCTCTTTGAAATAAGCAATTCATGTGAACATGCAGTTTTTTATAACTGGTATCACACTCACAATCTCACATTACCAGGCAGGCACAGTGCTGCTGAACTATATTCCAGGCTTGTAAAAGAATTTTTTATGTGAGTGCAGAGAGAGAACCACCATTGGTCATGTAATCATTACACATCATTGATTGATACTTACTGCACATTTTTAAAAAAGGCATGCTAAATGACACACTTTGTGCTTTTTATAGATGTTTCATATGTGGTTTCCATGTTTTTGAAATTGTGTCTAGTGAGTGGCATATGGTATAATGCTCATAATTTTCAATCCATGTGTTTGTTCCTGATACATATTTATATGGAATACATCTATTTTCATCCAGAGATACTTTCTGTGGTACATTATGTTAGAAATCCTATTAAATTTTTGTTGGAAATATAATTTTTTCACGACAAACTTATTTGAAACAATACATTTGTATGCATTCCAACTTATACTCTGATAATTTTAGTTTGTTTCTTGTGTGTTTCCTGTGTCCATTGCCATCACTGCAGGATGGTTTTTCTCTTGAATTTAATGTATTTAATTACATTAATTACTCAATAATGCCTCTACTATTTTTAAGTGTTTCTTCTCTATTGTTGTTCAGAATCTTCACAAATATAGAGCAATGAAATATCCTGTATTTTGTGGGGTGATTGTCATTATATATATTGCAGCAGCTTTCTCTAGTTCTCTCTGGGAACTCAAGTCCCAGAGGCTCAGGAATGGGCCTGTAATGAGGAAGGCAACCCTAGGCTCAAACTTCCCAAAGACTGCAGTGCAGAGTGAGGAAATGCACTGAACTCACAGCCACACTGATGAGCTTCACTTTGCCCTGTGTTAGTAATGTTCAGAACATACATTGCATTTAATATATTTTGAAGCATCGATTTTGAGTAACAAATAATTCAATATGTACATTCATTGTCATGGAATGTGTAATAAATATTCAAGCTGATTTTGGAAACAAGTTATTTAAAAATGTGATTTCATATCTCATTCTAAGAGTATTATTAATTTGTTTCTTCTTTTCATTTCTAACTTCATTCCAGTATTGTGTAAAAACCTGCTTTGTATGACTTCCACTCCATTGACAATGTTACCTTCTATATTGCTACTTTGAACATGCACCACATGTGTAAATACTTCTTGGCTTGTTGTGAGGACAGGGTGCTATCTCTTTCTGTGGTAAAACACTTGATAGAATCCAACTGGTATACTGGTTTGAATTGTTATCGTGTTGATTTTATGTATGACTTTAAAGATTGCTCTTCCTTACTGAACTATCAGTCACTGATGGAGTTGTTTTGAATTCTTACATATATACTTCTAAATGCATGATATTTTTCTTCCAATCCTGTTTCTGTTTATGTAGCTGGTTGCTCTGTGTAGTGGGGTCTGTATTAAGGAATGATATTTGTTTTTAAAGAACTGCTGATTGTACATGTGGAATAAAATCAAGCTAATGTATCTTCATTAGATTTTGTTGTCTTAGTGACACCCAAGTATGTCATTTTGCATAGCTTTCTTTTAATCTATCCTCCTCAGTGTGCACATAATTACCACTTCTCTGCAAGTGGTGATAGCATTTGCCCATTACCTAAATTTCTAGCTATGAATCAGCTCTGACACCTGCTCTCTCAGTCCCTTTTAATGTGACCACTTCTCCAGAAAATATCACCTTCTCTCAGGATAGGATGACTTGTTCTCCTTTTGGTGAAGTTAGCAATTCATGACTGTTAGCTGTGGATTTCTTGCACTGATATTTCCATTTCACTACCTAATATGGATACTCTCTCACAATTTTATGTCTGATGACACAGAAACAGATATAAATCAATAAGTACCTGTATTGCAATTTATCATTTTTATCATTTAAAGAAAATGTTTATTATCAATTTTTTTCTTTAGATTTAATAAAAACAGTGAGTGTCTCAGGTGTGTTCAGAAATTTTCATCATTGAGACTTTGGAATGGAATTAAAGTAACCAGATGATAAAAATCCCTCAGGACAGAAGGTATTATTTCATGATTGTTGACAACTCTCCATTGGAAATTTTCCAATGTTTTCAATGTGTGGTTTTTCAGGGAGACTGTTCTTTTAGCTTCTTCCCTTTAAGTTTTCAGAAAATGCAATAGGAATTTCACAGAGAAATATTTTGTAATCATTTCTCACTGTTGTTCACAAAGGCTTGTTTGTGAGTCAAGGTCAAAGTACTTTCTCATTTAGTCTCTTGGTCACAGTTTTGAACTCTTTAATTTTACTTGAAAAGAATCACCTGTATTCCCAGGTACCATAGCACAAAGCTTTTTCTAGACATTAGAATGAAGTACCTTGCCTGTGGATGTTCATAAATTTGATAGTAAAGGAGTTTGTGGAATTTAGGAGCTGAGTGTTGATTTAATAAATTTTATTGTTTCGTTCTTCCACATTTCAATACTGTTTGGTGATTTTCACAAGTGTGATTTAGAATTTCTTTTCAATTCAGTATTTCTTCTGAGTCAAATAAGTGTTTGTTTATTTTTAGATTTGTACTCATTGATCTTAACTTTGTATGTAAAATCTTTGTATTGTGTTCCCAATCAAAGTTTTCTTGTTTAATTACCATCTTAATAGATTTCAATTTCTTCCAATTTTCATAGATGCTTCTAATTTTCATAGATGCTTTTCTTCTGAGGAAACTTTTTGATTAACTGAGTGTATTTTACTATAAATTGAACAGCAATTTGTGTTTATCTTTCCCATTTCAATAGTTCACCAATGCACATAGGTGAGGAGATTGTACAGTCCAAATTTCTAAGGACATACCTGTCTCTCTCTGAAGGTAAATGAAGCACATTGTGCTTCTTTCCCAAGGGCATAATATCAGCTGAATCATGAAACAATATTCTATTTTCATGTGGATGCATTGGAGGTTGTCTTCTTTTCCTGAGATATATTTGTGCACTGATATGAATGTTGAATTTTGAATGTTTTTCATGTTTATTATGCAAAATGTTTCCATAGAAAAAGTACTAAATGTTTGTAGGTTTTTTTCTAACTTTCATGTATAATTGTTGAATAAATCAAAGATATGTTTAGCTTGTTTCTTTTTGG
Source organism: Hydrochoerus hydrochaeris (assembly GCA_004027455.1). Taxonomy (NCBI): domain Eukaryota; kingdom Metazoa; phylum Chordata; class Mammalia; order Rodentia; family Hydrochaeridae; genus Hydrochoerus; species Hydrochoerus hydrochaeris. Next base: position 2,604 of record PVLA01015010.1, on the reverse strand, counting down.
TATTGGAAAGTGAACTCAGGCTCTTGCACCTATCAGTCAGGTGCTTGTTCTACCAATTTACATTCCCTGGTGCAAAGGCATGATTTGTTAATTTAATTTTCATTTGGTGAGGGAGTTTGATGAATGGCCTTACTTTGTAGGCTGAACTGTACTTATTACATAATTAAGGCTGGACACTGTACACATGGGCAATCCTGAAATTCATGGTAATCCTCTTACATCAACCTTTCAAGTGCTGGGAGAACAGGCATGTATTATACCACTGGACTGAACACTTCCTTCTGTATTTAGTTACCAGCTATATTGCTGTACCTGGATTTTCATTGCATTTCAAGAATTTCATATATGTTCTTTCCCACATTATCTTCCTTTACACCCTAGTATAATTTCTAGTGTTCAAGTACAAGGAGATAATTTGGTGTCCCTGAGCTATAGGTTTATAACTTTCCTTTCCCTAATTTCCTTGTAAATGGGATGGTCAAATAAAATCTTATTTTCATTAAATTTTAGTAATTCTTTAATCTCCTTTCATATTCAACTGAAAATCTAATAAGCAAGTTTCAAAATTATAAATGCTGTCTACAAAGGAAGATGATCTCAATGTTATGAATAACCAGGTGTTTTGTGAATAGTGGTTTGTAGGCTTCCTCTTTGAACTCTGTTTTAGTCTGTGAAAAATAAAGTATAGGTGGCCTTGTAGGACAAGCCATGCTACAATTCTGGGATTGCTAGCATGAGTGTTACTGAGTGACTATATAATATTTGAATGTACTTAAGTTCAATGAAAATGACATGCAGTTAATACTTGAAAGAATGACCATCAGTTAGACTACTTATGACCAGAGCTGAGAAATATCAGGTTGTGTGTGTCTCAAATTCAGGATAATTGTAATTATTTAGGAGACAGTGACATTTGATGATGTAGCTGTGAAGTTCACCCCAGCAGAGTGGGATTTGTTGACTCCATTCCAAAAGAAGCTCTACAGAGATGTGATGTGGGAAACATATATGAATATTACAGTGACAAGTAAGAATGAAAAATTTTATTTATTTATACTAGCAGCATTAATTATTGCTCAGTGATATAGTTTAACATAATTGATAACCATAACATTTGCTTATATATCTCAGGCCTGATTATATTATACCATGAATATAACAGGAACTAGTGAAGTTTTAATGTAATGTAACAGTGATTTTTTTTTATTTCTATGTCTGCAATACAGGAAGAATATGTCATAATCAACAAATTAAAGAAGAGGACAAAAATTGCTCAAGAAATCTAAGGTGATTGACACATAAGAGAAAGAGAACATTTCTTAAGTGTCAGTGTGTGAGCCTAAATATAACAAAGGAACTTGAAATGCGATCATGTTACACTTCATTTGAGCTCAGAAAAATATCAAAATATACATTTATTTTATTTTGTTTTATCTAGAAATACATAGAAAAGTATTTGAAATTAGGAACCACAGGTAGTGCTGATACTATGTAACTATGTAAATAACTATGTAAATAACACTACCTAATGTATCTGCATAAAAATTGCCTTCCATATCATCATGGAAATGTAGAAGAGTAAATTTCAATACTGTGCTCTAATATGTAGGAAATGAGCTAATTGTGAATCTTGATAGAAACTCATCTTCAAATATCCTTGCATGTATATATGTGAATACTGAGACTTGCATGACCTAAAAATTTTTTCACATAGATTCAATATTAAAAATACAAATGAATGCTAGTATTATAATAAGTAATCTGAAAATTTTATTAATAAGTAATTTGGAAATATCTTAGAGAACATTGTGCTGTTTTTGTTTAAAATTCCTCATACAATATTGATGGATACATAAAATACAAACATGGTAATCAATATTCAGACGTCTGAAAAGTAAAAAAATATGTTTCATATTGCTCTGCTTGCACATCCATTGGTATATACTTTTTTTTTACTTTTGAACCATTATTTTATAACATATTTCAGGTTGACTTTGAACTTACTGTGTAGCCTATACTGGCCTGAAGGCAGAGTGATCCACCTGCCTCTCCCTCCTGATTGAGTGGTTTGTACTGTGTCATTATGTGCAATGATTTTAGTATATTGTCAAATACAATAAAATCATCAAATATTATGATGCACACAGTGTGTTGTTCAATGCAACATATGAAATCGCACTTGCATTCTTTAATATAAGAATCAACTCACAGTATCTAAGCTCTGGGAAGAGCCCGGATGCCCATCACTAGATGCCTGGGTAAAGCAAATGTGGAATCAACTCAGTGTGGTGGTGCATTCTTGCAAGCCCAGCATTCTGGAAGGTTGAATTAACAGGATGACTACTTGAAGTTCAGATTGAGCAAGTTGATGGCAAATAAGAATCTCTCTCAAAAAAATAAACAATAGATCAGCAAATGTAATTCAGTCTAAGACCTGTGTTTAACACTCTACTCTGAAAAATATTGTGCTATACAAGGAACCATGATATCATTTCCTAAGAAACAAAAAGGGTTGGACATTAATTGTAATAAATCACACAGAAATGGAAATATCACAGGTTTTCTCTTAAAGGGGAAATTAAAACCATATTTGAGGAGTAAAAA